>OMNN01096873.1:8083-32999 GCA_900302755.1 Chromis chromis
ATTTTATATATATAACATAAAAGAAGGATGAGGTGTAACTGTATGCTCATCACATAGATGCAGCAAAAAGATACAATGGAAAGAGCGACACTCACATACTTACTGTAAAGACACAGTTAAAAATTTTATTGAAATGTTTGAATACAACTGTTGACTTCACAAAGAGGGATCCAAGACTAATTTGGTGGACATCCTCACACTCAAAGTTTTGACCTATTTTGCTGGGATCAAAGCCTTGTGTTCACTGTCCTCTGTGGATGGGTGCCCACTGAAATTTGCATGTGCAAGTTTAGTCAGGATGAACCCACCAACCTTATGCACAATAGATTGCATTAAAGGCCATCATCTCAGCATGTGTTTTTCTTTTAGTGACTTAAAGAGCAACATGACATGAAATAAAGTACCTGCTCTCAATGAAACCTCTTCTTTGATGAAATGACACCTCTCCTGTCTTAGCTTCACTGCTAAAGAAGTAGTGTATTCTCCCTAGCACAGTTTCTGCTATACAGTTTGCATCCTTCTCAGTAGTCATGTCTCTCCAAGCATGATATTTTCTAAAACCATAACAACTGTTTTTGGTACGTAAATCTAAACAATCTTCTAAATCTTGCAATGGTCAATCTAACTTAAATCATGATTTTTCATTAACCTAAAGAAGTAGCTTTGGTGCCTAAACCTACCGAAACAGTCCTTGAAAAGATAAATTGAGCATAAAATAATTGTCCCACACAAACATAACATAAACCCCAGTGTCCTAAGTGAAAGGACTGTGGTGTATACCCTCCACCAACCCTCCAACCTCCTAACTTGGACTCTGTGGCTCTTTAAAAGTGGAAACGTTCCTTACTATGTCATACTGTCACTTTAAAATATGTTTCTTTCAAAACATAATTGAAGATGCAGTTTAGTTGGAATTTAGGAATGTCATTTTTGTGAGACAGGGTTGCTGTCAGGCCTAGTCTGATAATATAAACCTGGAAATAGGGAGTAAAGAGTGTTCACTCTCTTTTTATGTCTCACTCTATTCATTCATCTCTTTAACTGCACAGAGAACATGTGGCATACCTCAGGGATCAATTCTTGGACCAGTTGTATTGTCTCCCAACATCTCATTTCACTGCTATACAGATGGCACACAGTTGTATACCGATCATCCACGAAACCCATTAAACCCATTAGAGCCTGATCCACAGAAGCCCCATCCCGCAACCCACAGCACCCAAAGGATCCGATTTTGGCACAAGCATGACCTACACAGTGTTAGGAAGGTGATTTTAATGTTGTAACTGCTTGATGTACGTCTCCATTGAACCAAGTGTCACAAAACCTTTTGCAGTAAAAGGTAACACTTTATTTGGATGGTGAAGTTAAATTCTCACAAAACAGTGTTGTTTATCATCAACCCTGTGCATTTCTGTAATCAGGTTCAGCCACAGCTCAGTCTCACAAACATTAAGGGCATTGCAATGAGTGTTCGATGTCATTTTCAACATGTGATCTAGGCTTCAAACAAATCTCAATCGTGGTAAAATCGTGTTTCTTCAAGAGGTATAAGAACTTCTCTTTAAGCAACACTGAGGAAATGATTCATGCTGTTTCCTTGCATCTGGGCCTTGTTTACCTGTTTTAGTGTCCCAAGATACAGCTGAACTTTAGATAGTGCACAATTCTGCAACCAGACATCTGACAAAAACCAGACGCTCTTCTCACATCACCGTGGATGTAGCCTCCTTGCACTGGTTACAACTTTCTTCTACAGTTACATTCCATTTCATCAGCTACACCTGCTTTATCCTGTAGATATGGAGACAGGTGACATTGGGCAAGAGGTTTGGTACACTCTGGAGAGGTCGCCAGTCCATAACAGGGCTCAGTTTCTTTGAGAATCCATTAGAAAATTCTGCTTATGACTTACAAGGCTTTACATGGCCAGGTGCCAGAGTACATAAGTGAACTTTTAATTCCCTAATTAATCTGCTTGGTCAGGCCTGCTACCTGTTCCAGACTTCAGGTTAAGGGCAGAAAGTATTTGCTGCACTGATATCTCATTTTCGGAGCAATCTTCCAATTAGCATTTGATTGGCTGACTCTGTTTCTGCCTTTAAATCCTGTGTTAAGGCACATTTTTTGTGGTGAATATTAATTCTATAAGCAAGAACTTGGTTGTCATTTCACCCCTGAACAGTCACCAGTTTGAAAATGGGCCAAGTAAAAAAATCTGCCACTGTACTGTGGATGGGTTGGCCCTTTCTAACTTAAATTTGACCAGGTATGAAGAGTTTGCAAACATAACCTTCTTGGCAGAGGTAAAAAAAATGTCTGATCTGGAAAAAAGTCTTACCGATGATATCTCAGAGGGTAAATGTACAAAAGCCCCTTTGCACACGGACATGCGCAGTACGTGCTTGCCTGCTCGTTCCCAGCGTCAGCATCGGGAACGAGCGGCGGCTCGGCTCAGCCTGCAGGGGACAATTAACACTTCTCCTCTTTTCTCTTGTTGATTGGTGTGCGTGAGTGAGTAAAGTTAAGAATCTGCTCCTGTTTCTTCAACTATAGAGCAAGTTTGTTTTGTGTTACCTTGCCCATCTTTGTGTAGTTTTCGGTTTGTATTTGTAATATTTTATTGCTGCGTCATACCATGCCCCTTAATTGATGAATGAACGCAAGTTCAGTTATCCAGAACAGAAAATGTAATCATCTGTTCCTTGTCTCATTATCAACATGTCCTGAAAATTTCATTAAAATCCGTTCATGACTTTTCAAGTTATCTTGCTAACAGACAGACAAACAAACAGACAGATTAAACGCCGGCAAAAACATAACCTCCACTTGGCGTAGGTAATTAGTGTTAACTCATTTTGATTCCAATACTGCAGTTACAATAGTTTCTTACTTTGTGGACGAGTGCATGCACAGCAAAGTGGTGGTTTCTTAACTTCTGCCATCTATAGGCCTCTACTTGTTGAATAACTATGTGTGCAGAACAAGCAAATGCTTGCAAGCTTTTGGTATTTTTTTTAGCAATCTAGTGGGTGAATGTTAAGGGGTTTAGGTCATAGATGTTATCAGCCTACAATAGAGTGGGCTTAACATAAAATCAGCAAGCATTCTCAACTCCCCCTAATCCATACACTTCTGGTAATTGATGCAGGATCTGTAACCTTTACTGTGTGCTAATACAGCGGTATGTATTGTTCATACTGAAGTAGAACACCCTCTTCTTTGATCTTGAGTTTTTCTGATGTCACGTTGCAGTAACTGAAGGAAAAGGGCAGCTACTGACCTCAAAAGAGGCGCTGTCATTGCAGCACATCTGGCAACTAGTGGTCCCAAGGTAGAAAGGGCTGAAAATAAGGGCATAGCATCAAATAAATAAGGCACATAATAATATATTTTTAGATGGTATTTTGGTTTTCTAGAGCTTTCCTGGGCAGCTAATGAAAAAATGTGCACAGGGTTCTGGTCTCATGTTAGTTTTATGCCCTAGCCCTAGACCACTTTTTGGGATTATATTCCTTCATATTCTAGATGATTTTCCTTTTCATTTGATCTTTTGGGCTAAGCTTTCATTTATATCTGTTCTGGTCTCCTGTTGTTGATGTTTTCCTTATGTCAGATAGTATGATAAAGAGGTTGTCTGCCTTTATGTTTTGGGGAATACACTGCAAGTAATAACAAGACAGCACAGATAGTTTGTCTTGGATGTTCTCCACTGCACATTGTCAAGTTAGACTATACTTTTGTCCTCCGTGCATGAATAAGTTGCTGAGTTAAGGACAGCAGGTACAACTGTGGGCACTAAATGTTTATGCTGACAGTGAATATGCTCTAAACTCAAGTGTGCATCCAGTAACTGGGAACTTAACAACAGAAAACTGAAAAGCAGTGTTTTGCTGCCATCTCTGGCTCAAAGTTTCAAGCCTCTTTTTACCTCTAACCACACCCAGCATCACTGATAGGTGTTCAGTTGAACCTATAACCACACCCAACAGAGGTGTCACAGGGTCAGACAAGATTTTCAGGGGGCTCTAAAGTTACTCTTTAATAGTGGAATAAGTTAAACACTTCTATGTGAACTGTGTGTGTTTGCTCTGCTATCGAAACAATACAAATTCCTCATAAATACTGCAATTAGTAATATTCATAGAGAAAATACACAGCAAACCACTCCTTAAATGTGTCTTTAAGCGACATATTTTTTCTCCACAGTTTCCCATTGGAAATCAAAAATTACATAAGAAAAACACTTGCATACCAAGCAATACACGGGCATTAAGCACCCATTAATTTACCGGAGCCTCAGGAGCAGAATAAATAAGAAAATGAGGAGTTTAATGGTGCATTAGTGAGGAGCCAGTGGAACAGGCCCTGGGCTGTGTTTTGAATAGGCAACTATTATGAAAACCAACCTGTCACACACTTCAAAGAGGAGACCAGTTGGCATTATACATTGCAGTGTTTCCAAAAGGAGTGAATTGTGCGCTCTAGCTTGTTTATGTCTGGCTGATAGGAATGTACAGCAAAGGTGAAAAGGTTGCATGAGCTCACCTAGAAATAGTTGATTTAAAATGTGCTATTATCTGTCTTTCTGGGTTTTTTTTTCAGTATGCGTTAACAGAATGTCTTGCAGTGTTTTCAGTTAGTGGCTGACGGTTACTATGTGATTACAGATGTGTTCATTTTTTTCACTCTGCTGAGTGTTATCACAGTTAACAGTTTTGTATTCCCACAACGCACAGAACATTTTATACTTGGTATAACTGATAGTGCCACTATAGTAGCTTTACCCTTGATGAATACATCTAATAGAAATGCTGTGAAAGAAAAAAAGCAAAATTCGATGTCTTCAATCTTTATTTTGTGTCTAACTCTTTACAAATATGCAAAATCAAGAACAGGGACAATGTGTATAATGCTGAGTAGAGGCAGTCGATGGGTCCGTTGAGCGCTACCTCATTTATGATCGATTGATTGGTTGACTGGTGTGGTACTGTGTGTATGTTTACATGTATGCCCATATTTATGAATCAGTCAATAAACCTGCAGCCCTGAAACACTGAGCTGAAAGGACTAGATGTCTGTGTAGCTGTGGAGCTGGGTGGGTTTGTCATTACAAACACATTCTCACATTTCATTTAATATTGATTAATGCAACTTTTACTACAGAGTGTAAATACTCATGGATCTATATGATGGCAAGCTCTGAGGTCACATCATGTTTGTGTGTTCCTTTAGAACTGTTTTCATTACCGTAGATGTAAACAAATACTTCGAAGCCAAAATACACAAAGCGGATTCCCTTTAAGCATTAAATAAATGCTGTATCAGATGTCCAATTTCTCACACTACAAATATTAAATAGATCAGTTGTGTATCATTTAGCATATATCAAAAAGAAAAGTACTTTGATAGCTCAGTTGTACATATTTCCGTTGTCATATGACAGTTTTTCTGTTCTACTCTCTCTAAGGAGAAAGTGATTGCCGGGTTCTCTTTGTGCCACTGGTGTAAAATTATATATCCACTGAGAAAAACAAAAACAACAATTACAAATCTCTCCAATGTTTGTTTATTGCTCCTCATAAAAAAGGGAACAGACCATGACTGCAGTGTCAGTTCTTGTTTTTCTGGCTGTCAGGCATTCTGCAATCGGCTGATCAAAATTCCTTGATTTCTTACGCTTAAGTGTGACACTACAGCTACTTTATTTACTTGCTTCTGATGCCTTCACTCTTGGGCCCAAATATTTACTGTTGGCTTGTGCTTTGTAATATGACTCGATCACTCAATCTTATTTTATTTGGCTAATTACCGGGTGGAACAAGATGTTAATGACGGAGGAATTAATTTGAAAAGTAAAGCGTCTTGTTTGTCTTGTGATGAAATCTGCTTAAGATAAGATCATGAGATGTTTTTTTTTTACTAACATGGTTGCAGTAATTCTCCATTAGCTGATAAAAAATGACTGGATTTTATGTAGAGATAATATAGAGATGTGCAGTTTGAAAATGGCATCTCAAGGACATAGAAAACAATAATATCATTAAGTATACTGAGTGCTTTACAGACTAATGGCTTCAGATACTAAGATGCTACTGTTGCTTGTTACTGTTATTCTGAATGGAATAGATATACAAAAGTACACGAATGGTTGTTATAGTGTGAAAAAGGGGTGCTCTGTAATATTGAATGTAAACAATAACCAACATATAGATGTACATTAAACAGCTGCTGTGTTTTCTTATCAGTGTTGTTTTTCACATATTAAAATCAATGTCTGAGCACATAAACGTAAAGGAAAAGAGCTACATGATAAAAAAATAAAAAAAAAGAAAGAAAAATATATCAGTATGTGGTGTGGTTCGTAGTCAAGGATGTCAGTGCATCCTCACTGCAAAGGTACAGAGATGCCTGAAATGTTGAAATAATTGTGGGTTACACTAATGCCTTGTAAGAAACACTTTAAATTGTAAAGTTAAAGTCATGTTAAAGGTATTATAATTGCATTGTTAGCAGGAATCCACATTGTCATAAATACATGCAAAGCATGACTTCAATGCAGAGAAATAGGAATATAAAAAGTAATTTAAAGGAATCTCAGATCTCGTTTTCTTCTCATTTTCTCTGGAAGCTAAAAATTTAAATAGTCATATATTCATCAATAAAATAGTATATAAATTATACACCAATCAGGCATAACATTATGACGACCTGCTTAAAATTGTGTTGGTCCCCCCTATGTGGTCCAAAATGCTCTGAACCATTGGGCATGGACAAAAGGACCTCTCAGGGTGTCCTATGGGGTCTGGCACCAGGACGTTGGCAGTGGATCCTTTGGGTACTCTGGGTTGTGCAGTGGGGCTTCTGTGAGTCAAACTTGTTCCACTGTATCCTGTTGATGCTTGATCAAAATGGGGTCTAGGAAGTTTGGAGGTCAAATCAACATCTTGGGTGATTGTCATGTTCCTCAAGATGTGAGTGTGCTTGTTCGGGGACAATGTTTATTTGGGTGTCTAAGTGTCATCAACACGGATGCCAAAATCTAGGGTTTTCCTGCAGAACACCACATAGTACCAATATGATCAATGTTATTAACTTCACCTGTCAGTGGTCATAATGTTGCTGATCGGTGTATACTATATACTATTACATACTTGGCATCCCAGAAAATTAATAGGTGGAAAAGTGTGTGATTGTTGTGGAAAATAAAAGTATGAATCCTCCAGAGTTATAATATAATATGTAATTTCTCTTGTGGCACAAGTTGAAAACAAGAATCAGACAATACAGAAAAACAACAATAGTTTATTTTAACCATATTTTGTGTATGAACTACAAAGTCTGGTCTCTATAATCGATCTCCATATCTTTTAAAGGTCATGAAAGAATGCTTACATTAAAATCAATCTCTTATTCTTTTACAGCATGTTTTTCTTTTTTTCACTTTTAGAACAGGTTTTGTTGGCACATGTAAAATCAAAATTTAAAAATTTTTGTTTTTGTTTTATTTTATTCTCAAAATGTATTTTTATATAAATCTACCACTAGAACAGCATTCCCTCTCAGAAAAAAGAAAAGAATGTGGAAAAAAAGGAATATTGACCAAAAATATTTAGATATCTTACATACATGAGACAGCTTGACTAAAATGCAACAAATTTACCATTGAAATTTTCAGACGATTTACCTCCAACTAAAGGCAAAAAGGGGAAGATGGTAATAGTCTCCAACATAAACTGAATAAAATTGTGATCCATATCCCACCAGTATGAACTTAAACACAGAATAATGACACACACCCAGGTCCTTCTATGGTTCACAAATGTGCCTTACTCCACACGAGTGCAATTATGGGATGAATAGTGTCCAGGTGGTGACAAAAAAGCATGATATGAGGTTATCTGTTATCTCATTCAGTATGGACTAATACTACCTGGGGACCTCATTTTATTTAGAAATATATTCCCCACATCTGTGTTGTGTGCAGCACATTCACACTGAGTAACTAACTCATCAAATTTACAGAATAAATTAGTACTATCTCGATTCTCAAATTATCTTGAAACATACAGTTGGGTCTCCGTACCGGGTGGATACAACAGCCACCTGCATTTGCATCTCAAATGGTATCAGATAATAATTTCTACTTAAACCTCCGTAATCCTTTATCTGGCAGAGGAAGAAAAATATGTAACAAAATGAAATTATGCTGTTTCCCGCATAACTAACATTATTAGTTGTCCTCTGTATTAGGTGAAATATGCAGGGTAATTTGCTGCAGTGGCTTTACATCATACATAATATAGAATACAGACTGTGGACATTGATTATTAACATATACAATCTATGCAATTGTTTTATTAACTACCACTGGTACCCCAGGTAATACTGTGCAAATAGGGCTTTAGATTAGTATTGTCTTGTTTAATTCCAGTAAGATTTAATATAAGCTGAATCACGTTTATTTTCCATATCTGAAAAATTCTGAAGCAGTAAGCTTCGGGGTTTAGCATTTTTGTACTCCAGGTTAAAGTCTGTCATTTTGAGAAGAAAACACTCCATGTAGACTTTAAAGGTGGCTGTAGAGGGTTTGCAGTTGCTGAGATTTTGCTGATTTGTCTTTATTCTTAAATGAGTGACAATTAACTCTTATCGAATTTATGCTCTGCTTTTTCTGCTTTGCATTCAGGGAGTTTGGAATGAGGCTAGTAAAGTTTAGAGTGGTTCTGGCCAATGGAAGAGCAGGAGACAGGTGCTTAAACATCTAGAAACCATGAACATTACTGCTTGTAAGCTGGATAGTGAAAAAAAAACTGAGATGAAAGCAGTGTTTTTATCCATATTTCTGTGAATTATGTGACTGAAACAAGATGAGCACACACATACTGCAAAGAGGTTGATTATGCAGCAGGAGTAGTTTGAGAAGTTTGTGTGGGTTTGTTGAAATTCTGCTGTGAAAACCACCACCTTCCTAACCACCAATAATCTGAAGCTGGATCACAGCACTGGATCTTTTCATATGCTTTTCACAGACACCGTTTAGGCCTACAGAAGATGAAAGTTTGAGACACGCAACATTGTACATTTTGGGTGGAGTACCAGCTTTCGGGTTAGTGATATGGATAGTGGATCCACAGAAAGATACTATCTGTAACTGCAATTTTTGTGAGGCATTCTCCTGTGTGTTACATTACCTTAATGTAATAAAAACACAAAACCGAGTTAAGCATGACAGTGGCCTGACTTTTCTATATATTTTACTGTTGAGTGAAAAACTGCACTTACTTGCTAAAAATAAAACCAGGGGCATCTGCCAAATATCTGCCTAACTGCTGCATTTATGGTACCTGGCACCACTTTTTTACAGTAGGGACTTTGAAATGGTTTCCAGGGTATGGGTGCCTGCAGAGCTGTGTCCATCCAAAGCCCACGGGCACATCAATTAAAATGTAAATTGTGTTGTCACAAAGGGATAGGGAGAGAGGCAGGTGCAACCCAAACATCTGGTTGATGCCCGATCCCACACATTCATCCCTAAAGCCTCTCGCAGCATAAGCCTCGCCACGCAGGGCCAAGTCCTGTGGTTGGCAGGGGCAGGGTGTGAATCTGGGGCTGCCAGACACTGCCCATGTGGAAATGTGGCACACAGATGACAGGCAATGTGCTCAGACAGCTGTATAAAGGGTTTAAGCTCTTTCTTCAGCTCATCAGTCTGCTTCTGACGGTGCTCCCGCAGTACTGCAGATGAGGTAAGGGGTCTCGGCATGAAAAAAGGTGGCTTCAAAGCAATCATCTTCATATGCAACAGTACAAAGCACCGTAAGGTAAAGGTGAAGCCATGATACACTGGAAACATTTGGAGGCCTTGAATATTTGCCAGAATTTAAAAAAATCAAATCTACACAGACAGCATTCTCATCCTTTTCAACCACAATTATATTATTTCTAAAGTACTCATGAAGGCTGCTTCTGGATCATGACTTTCAGAATCTCAATGAATCTTAATGCAATTGATTGTATGTAATAATCAGGAGAAGGAGAAGAATCAGATCTCTGAGTGGCCAGGTATTTGAGTCAAGACAGATTGAGATTAGGGATAAAATTATATTTTTGCATATACATTAAGAACACAAAGACAGGTCAATAGAATTTTTAAAAGATGTACTTCTAAAATAGAGAGCCTCGACTTTTACAATAGCAGAAGGCAGGATGTGTTTCCCTCATTTAAGAGCCTCAGTCTATTGATGACGGAGCACAGAGTGCTTAATGTATGTGACAGTTATAATTAAAAAGTGAATTATGATCAAATTTCATCACTAACAGTTCTGCCACTCACTGTAAAATGATGAACAAGTGTTTAATTCATCTCAGTTACAGATGGTCACAAAATATTTCATCACTTAATCCACAGCTGGAGAAAATCACTAATGTGCTCTAGATTTCTTTGATACATGGGGAAAATGAGGTTACTATCTCATCTGATCCAAAAATTGACAGTTATACCAAAAAAAAAAGGAACAATAATTTGCTTCAGGATTTTTTCTTGGACAGATGTCTTCTAAAGCATATT
Source organism: Chromis chromis (assembly GCA_900302755.1). NCBI lineage: Eukaryota > Metazoa > Chordata > Actinopteri > Pomacentridae > Chromis > Chromis chromis. The sequence continues at coordinate 18,654 of OMNN01096873.1, forward strand.
AGTAAACCAATCCCATGACATGAGAGGATGAAAAGAAAAGAAAAAACATGAATTAGGTGCTGAAAAAATAATTGCAGAATACAGTTTTTTCTTGATTTAACCACAATATTTTTTCTTAAATAAATAACTTCTGTTTTGTAAAGACACTTTTTGAAACAGTAGACATACTCTAATTCCCAAAGTCATTGAAATAACATCATCAGCCACTGATTTGCCAAACACATGAGTCTGTTCCTCCACGTTTGAGCCACAGTCCTCACAACCAATAGTCACTAATGTCCTGTCGGTAATGCCTGTATGTAATTCCATCAGTTTTGTTATGTCTCACAAAAGTATTAGATTTGAGTCTCTTGTACATTGTCTTTTGAGCTGGCCCGGATTAACAAAGGTTCGTGCGCTGAGCTGTGTATGGAATTGATAGTGGAGGCATGGTTGTATGCAGTCTTGTAGGTGTTATAGTGGTTGAGGTGCTCATGCTCGAGAGGAGGCAAAGTCAGGTGGCCCTCCATGCCCGGGCCTCCCGTTACACAGTCCTCGTCCACGTTGATGATCTCAATGGTGCGTGTGGGTGCGTGGTGGTTCTGCTGGTGGTGCTGTTTGCGCATCTTGTAGAAGATTATCAGCATGACAGCTGCCATGAGCGTGATTGCGACGAAGCAGCCGATGATGATCTTGGTCGTCTTCATCACCTCATCCAAGCCGTTCAGTGAGCCCTCGCCATCCCGCTCCGTGACGGGGATCGTGTGAGTCTTCTCTGTGACACGGGTGGACAGTGGGATTCGGACCGTGGTGGTCGTTGTAGAAGTAGGCGAAATAGACTCCCATGTACCAGCAGTGGGTGTGGGGCCCACCTTCTGCTGCACAGTAGTGGTGAAACCTTCATTATGTGGCGTCTCTATTGTCTCCACTGTCACTGTGGTGAAGTAGCTGAAACTGCTGTTCTCTGTGGAGGACACATTGAGTGTGGCAGATGCTGTTGTATTACCTGCAGAATTACTGACCATACATGTATATGTGCCTGTGTCCTGCATGGTTACATTGGTGAAGTTCAGTGTACCATCATTGAGCACAGAGATTCTGACCTTGTATGCACCGTGTGTCATGATGGAACCATTGGGTGTAATCCAGCTCACTGAGGTCAAGGAGCTGGCTCTACATTTCAACTCTGCAGCGCTTCCTTCTGTCACATTTAGGTCTGCGGGAGGCTCCACAATAACAGGAGCATAACAGTGAAAGTAATTCTGGTCCAGCTCGCCAATGTATCGTCCCTTATGGTGGGATGGCGAGCTGCAGCGGGCGCAGCAGCTAGTGTTTGCTGGTACCATCTCCTTAAGCCACCAGCTTAGCCAGAGGATGTCACAGTTACAATTCCATGGGTTGTGGTGCAAATGCACCCTCTCCAGGTGATGTAAAGGAGTGAAGAGATCATGGGGCAAGAGGGTAAGGTTATTGTGGGCTAGATTGAGCTCCACGAGTGACTGCAGGTCATCAAAGGAGTTCCTTTCTATGGTCTGGATCTGGGCATGCATCATCCATAGCTTTTGCAAGTGGATAAGCCCTTTAAATGAACCAGGCCGGATGACAGATAGCTGGTTTCCTGACATCTCTAGTTCATCCAGCTTTACCAGGGGAATAAGGTTGGGAATTTCCTTCAGATTGCACATTCCCAGATTTAAGTAGCGCAGATTGCTCAGCCCTTCAAAGGCCCCCTCAGATATGTAGGAGAGCCGTTTGAGCTCCCCAAGGTCCAACCTCCGTAATGAGGGCACTCTGTTGAAAGCATATGAGGGGATGCTCTCTATGGGGTTATTCCTCAGCCAAAGCTCCTTTAATTTGGACAGGTACTCAAATGCCCCGTTCGGGATGGTGGTGAGGCGGTTATCAAAAAGCTCCAAGGTATTGAGGCTGGCCAGTCCATTGAAGGCCCCAAGCTCAATTTTGCGTATGTGGTTTTTGCTCAGCTGCAGAATCTCCAGATGTCTCAGGTGCTTGAAGCTATCCACCTTTATGACCTGAATGAGATTTTCTTGCAGATTCAGGTAGCGTGTGTTGGTAGAGATCCCATCGGGAACATCCCGCAGACCTCTGCGGGTGCAGATGACTTTGCTGAACTGGTTGCTGCAGGAGCATACAGAGGGACACGTCTGAGCACGAACCAGACCTGCCACCACCAGCAGCTGGAGGGCCAGGAGCAGCACAAACAGGGGGTCGGATAAGGCCCGGTTCCACCTAGGACCTCGCATCATCTGCTGCTGCTGAGAGGAGGTCATCTTGTTTAACATTCATAATTCATTGACTGGTCTTGCACTCTTTGGAAAGAGGATGTGGGCCCACTGAAATGGAATGTAGAGACAGAAAAGAGAAGAGATCCATTAGATTATTGACCAAACAAGTTTTCACAAATTATTACTAACAGAATATTCTGAAAACAAACATTAAAACATAGCAATGTAGAATTTTAAAAAGGAGGAATTGGGTTTTCATCTTCAGACACTCTCTAGGTTTGTGTATCTCCCGCAGCAACTAATAATTGCACACATACACCCACATACACAAACTTGTAGCCATGATGGAGTGCCTTATATCCATTTTTGTTTCTGGGTGCACTGTCCTCGCACTCTCAATCTCAGTCACATAAAACAAAATCACAATGAAGCTGCCGACTTCTGTGCTGTATCTCTGCGGGAGGAGGAAAGGAGGGAAGAAAAGCAGCTATGACTGCTGTGTTGTGTGATTTATATTTGAGACTGGAGGGACATAAATAATAAGGAGGCTCGTCACCCACCAGTCCTTCAGTCGAGTCAAGATATCTGGAAACGTCTGATTACAACTCACAGTTACTCAAAGGCATGTATGCAACTGGAATATCAAACACGCAAGCCAAAATGGAACCGGGGAGTTTGTTTGTGCAACTCTTCATGAATCATGCCCGACAAAACTGTGGGAACACAAACAATATAGTCTTTGATTAAGATTTACTGTGTGAAATAGAGATGGTAGCTACAGAGTGTGACTGAATGACAGATGTTTATCTAATTGATTCACTTTATGTTATCTTTCTATTTTCTACTCAGTGATACCAGTATTCCTCAAAGGTGCTCATGTTTTCATTGTTGCACTGTGAATAATGGTTTAAAAAAGTTCTATTCATACAGTATAAATGATAAGCAGACAACAATGAAACAATTCAGATTACCTTTGATTACCTTCTAACTACATGGTACAAATTTAAAGGAGGTTTTTGATTCTAGTCTAAATTTTACAGTTCACGTGAAGAAGCTTATTCAATCATGCTTTTACAGCAAAGAAATATCTCTAAGATCAGACATATTCTATCTTTTGAAAGAGCTGGAAAACCAATCCGAGCTTTTGTGTTGTCATGCTTTTATTACTGTATTTCTTTATTTTCTTTCCTTTGTTGAGGGTCTGTAGCTCATCTGAAGATGGTTCATAATGCTGCAGCCCATCCTTTTACTAACAGATATCACAGGGAGCACATAACTCTAAAGTTGGTCTGTCTCCATGGCCAGAGGTATTTACGATTGAATTTAAAAATCTTTGTTATTTCCTGTGAGGCTCTGTGCGGTGAAGCCCCAAAGTACATCTGGGAATTGTCTTTATCGAAAGCTGCAGTCTCTCAGGTTGGCTCAGCAGTGGCTTCTCCATGACCCAGTGGCCTGAGGTTGCCTCTAAACTTTGCAACACTTCAATAATTAGATCATTTTAAGCTTTTGGCTTAAGAAGCACTTTGTAAAATGTAATTTGAAAGGTGCTATATAGATAAATCTCGCTTACCTAATCAGTTATAAGTTCTAGAGACGCCATACCACTGACACAAGGCTCACATTTCAATTAATCCCAGCAGATGCCAATTTTGATTGAGAGTCACAGAGAGAAAGAAGATTTAATTTTCAAAAATAAATCTGTGAATAGATTCAAGAATTAAATATATATATTTTTAAAAGCCCTTCCTGTGGACATCCATTAGAATGCAGCTTTTTACACTCCTAACAAGCTAATTACCTAATTTTTAGTGTTCAGGCATGACATCCCAGTGTGGGTTCACCAATTTATTATCATGAACAGGATTGAAGCTGCAGTGTTCAATAACTAATATATATATACAGTAATTACTATCAATGTATGCAAGTGCTGAGATGGGAATGAGAACATCATCATTATGTATAGACTAATGACAGTTTTAACATTCTACATGGTTCTTCAAGTCATCACAGAAAGCTGGATTTTTTTTTTCTTCCTTTGCTACCGTCTAAGTGAAAGACAGGGAAATACTATGGGCAGGTCGGAAGTGAGCCACACCGCTAACACAGATAAAGAGAAACATTTATAGAGTCTCTAATCTACCTGACCTGAATGTTTTTGAATGTGGGAGGAAACTGGAGCACGTTCAGAAAATCAATGCGAACATGAAGAAAAAGATGTAAACTCCCAACGACGTGTGAAATGCCAGTGATAAATACTGATCTCCTGTGGAATATGTAGCAGTTAAGCTGCAAAATAGCTACAGTAAGATTTAAATGAAAGAAAACTCTGTCGTACAAATACGTTTTTAATCAATAAACAGGGTAATCATGTGAGCTCTGAGAGACAAGTGTGCTCTTGGGAGGCGTTTGATGAATACTGTAAAGCAACTGCCATCTTTAATTGAAGTAATCACAAATAAACGTTTCTATTTTTTGTCACTGACATGTGACATTAAAAAGCACTTTGGGGAAATAAAAAAAATGTAAAAAAGATAAAGGTTTCTATAAATAGACTTTTCTCTTTTAGTGTTAATCTAGAAAAGATAGTAAATGAAGATGTGCATGAACATTGGACAAACACTTGTAAAACCTTGACAAATAGTGTGTTGCATCGTGTGAGACACACACACACACACACAGCAGCTTTTCCATCACTTTGAAATATTTATGAACTATTGGCATGACAGCTGATTGTACTTGAATGCTGTTGTTGGATTGCAGTATTTTCCGCTTCTCTACATTACGTATCAACACACAGCCTTAATCTGCAACAGAAAGCTCTTCACTTAAGAACGAGCAGGCTATTACTGTAACTACTGATTAATTGCTTGATTACTGACTCCATTAATTCTTCAATTACAAAATTCAAATTCCAAGCAGCCAAAGCCTGGGGGTGGAGATAGAACGTGTTTTCATGCAGGGGACCAGGCAAATGTGACAGGGATCACACACCAGGCTGAAAATCACATTCCATTATGGAGGCTTTAATTTGTTAGGAATTATAAGCTCGCACAAAACAATTGACTATGGCACAATCCGGGGTGCAATATGAGCTTTCTACTCTCATGTTCTGTTGACCCTGTCAGGAGGAGGTATTAAGGATAAAACGGAAAAAAATGTCAGGAATATGTACAGTGCACACACATTATTCAGGCAAGAAAAAGGCTTGTTCAAGGTGAAATCCCACCAGTAATATGACCTGCTAGAAAATAAGCTGCAGTTAGGATTTGTGAATAACTCTCCCCCAATCCCTGTATCTCATTCCACTATTTACTCATCCTCTTTTTCAGCAGATCAAACCTTGAAAAGAGATAAACAATGAATCAGCAGAACAGAATCCAAATTATGGCAGCAGAAAGGAGGAAGTTGATTTACAAAGCAAAACAATATGTCTGCACACTGACAATGAAAGCAGCAAAATTGGATTTACATAGTGCAGTGATGGAATTAGATGAAAAGAGATAAGGAAAATGAGATTAAGGAAAGAATGCATTTTTAAACTTTTGTCCTAACAGATTATGAACTGCCAGCTGCCTCTTTGTCTGGTAAAAAGCACCAAAGCATGACCCAGATTATCAGGAGTGCAGACAATTAAAGAGCAAGATCTGCAACATTTGTGAATTAATTTCTGCTTTACTAAATGAAAACAGATCATACTGGAGCTAACTATACAAATAAAGTCTGTACATGGCTACATACAGCTGTTAAGAAATATCTTAGGTGAGAAAAAAGAACAACATATTTAAAATGACAAATCAGATGAATCACATGAATTCAGATCCAAACAGCGTTAGAGCTTTGTGGTCACTTTCCAGCCTTCCTTGCAGGATATAAGTCACAGAAATCGAAATGAAAGATTGAGGGGCACAAAGGGAAAATCTATGGCATGCAAATGAAACATCAGAAATGCAAACTGCTTTCTGAGAACATACATACATTGTGGACTTAACAGGGATGTAAAACTGTGTGTCATCAGCGTAGAAATTTATAGCAACAGTATGTAATGTATCTGTAAAATAACTAATGTGGTTAATTTTTTGCATTTAAAATGTTTATATGCACTCAAAGTAAAAAAAAAAAAAAAGTTTAATAACCCCTTTATAAACTTATGTGTAAAGGAATAAAGTTATTACCAGATACACGGGAATGATTAGCCTAAAGCCAACAGTAAGTAAACTGTTAGTAAATGACATACTACTAATAAATTACATAAGCTTATATTAGTTCTAACACCAAGATGGGTCATATGTCTAAGTCAATTTTTAGTATAAAACAATTTTTCTTTCATGTTTTTTTTTACAACATTTTTACAATGAAGTGACAGTATGGTGTGATTTGAATCAACTACTGAAAAGAAGGCACGGACAAATGCACCTATAAACACACAAAAACACTTAATAATCCTTTTTTTTTCAACATACCCTCCCTGAGGATCAGACCACTTAAAGATAACCAGTGGGAAAGCCAGAGAAACAAGAGATTCATCTTTTTGAATGACACAGCTAATCAATATGTATACTGCACAAATACAACAGCTGCTTGTCTGATATTGCTCAGCTCTTCTTGTCGTTTGATATACATCCACACTCAGTAGAACAGACTTCTAAGCCTTCACACCAGCTGCAGCATACAGCAGATAGAGTTTGAATCTATTCTGCAGGCAACAAAGCTGTCACTTTTTGATATTCTTTACATTATGTGTGTTAAATTCACACAAGACATAGATGGACATTAAAACTTCTAATAAAAAAAGTGAATCAATTTAAAAAAAATGATGATGGACATATCAAAGAAAAACTGGGTGCAGCAATTGTAATGACTGTTATTTGACACCTTTAACATCTACAAGGTGTAATACACAGAACCTAAAAGTGTAAATTCATACAAAGCCAACAAGTTTTATAAATATAATTATACTATCTTATGAGGAAACTGTGAGTTAATCTCCTAAAACGCTGTGAACCTGATAGTATAGCTATAATTTCACATGTGGATCATATCTGTTCAGCTTGTCATGACTGTATTTTACATGTATTTTGCACAGATATGACATTTAGCTCGTCAGTGCACACATTGTGCTGCACAGCGTTTTCCACTGGGCCTCTGCCCTTTTCACGAGTATCCTGAAGTCTGTATCATATTTTTTGCATTATAAATCAGCCATAAAGGATTGAATTATTTAGCAGGTCTACAGGAAATTCGAGTGGGGCTAAAGCCCCCTAAAATAGGTCTGGTGACGACACAGCTTGGCACGAAGCGTTGAGTGATTCTCTTCTGCTCTCTTTCCATGGTCAACAAGCATTTCCTGTCTCGAGTCTTCACAAACACATCCGTGGCTTCATTTGAAAGGTGAGGAAAGTGAGCCCGAGGCTTTATTCACTCAGTTAATGCTTGAGTGCCTGCTGATTATGAAGTTTTCAGTGAAAAGTGACTGACAGAAGCTTTGGCTTTCACACCGCATAGCATGGAAGGGAAAGGATGATGAGAGATTGCAGAGTGAGAGACGTCTGTGACAGAGTAAGGTTGGCGTGCACGGGAGACAGAAAGGGGGAGAGAGAGAGAGAGGGAGATTAATGAGATATAAATCAAATCAGGTCACTTCTTGATAATGCCAGCAATCTTGCAACAGCTCCAAATATAAACCACAATCCTTCAAGGATTCCAGTGTGGGAGGGATACCCACCACATGCAACGCAAGCCTTCTCTTCTCCTTATCTGCAGCCTCACAGCATAAACACATCGTGACCGGTGCAATGAAAAGATTAGGTGAAGGTTACCCTTTGTATCGTAATTATCACATTGTCACATGTAATATTTTGCATACCATTTATTTTTCCCACTCTGTTAGGATTTTACTGAATTAAAACGCAACATCTTCTCCTTGAACCAGCAATAAGGGCAGTTGTGTATCTGCTGAAAACAGTTTAGATATTTTAAAGATGAGAGAAGTGTGTCACTTAGTACGACTCAACTTCTTTGCTTCTATATTTGTAATATTATTTGTGGGTTTTGTTTTTGTCTTCTCGATAAGATATCTTCTCAGCCTTTGACCGTACAACAGAAATAGAAAAATTGCGTCACTGCTGTCTTCACTGACAACAGCTAAAATCTTAAGAAATATTTATTCCTATTTAGTTAGACTTATCAAAGAGACTTCAAAATAAGTTGATTTTATGCTCACATCATGCACTCAACATTAGGATAAAATTATTTTATCTCATATTATCTCTTGCACCACACTCCTAACTACATTAGATCTGAATAATAAATACATAGAAAGCAACAGAAATGGGAGTCTATCTCACTAAAAGGACATGTTATGCATTGTCACATATACACAAACTGTTAATAATTAGGCGTTTCGTCTGCATATAACCTATTGATCTAATTCACACATATACACATAAAACTATCACTTAAAATAATGTATATTATCTGCCGTTGATCACTGAATAGGCGCTAATTAGCCTGACTATTGCAGTTGTGCATTTGATATACTTGGAGCGTGCTTTCTAAGAAACAACTGCGTAAAGCTACACTGTGTTTGATATGACTGAGGCATTACTGTGGGAGAGTCACAGAGGAGATATGCTGGTCCTCTCCTCATTTCTTTTGTTTGAGGCTTGTACATGGTGTAATACAGTTTGTCTTTTAATTTTTTCCATAATTTCTGATCTTGGCACATATAACAAGAGTTTTCAAATTTGAATTTCAATTGAATTCAGTTACAGAAACATCTAAAACCTTTATGGATATTCATGATTATTCTCTCTGTCATGTGCAAGCTGTTCCACCACTGGCTTGTATAACTGAGGTGTTCATGCCTTATAATTTAAAATGAGTTCTTCTTCACTTTTTTTTTGCACTGTCGAGTTTGTATCTTGCTATTAACTGAATCGCAGTGGATTTTTACGACAGCTACTCTCACCTCATTCACCTAATTCAAGTGTCTGTATTGGCTTTACCATAAAACTCTAAAATGTTTTCAGTCTATTACATTTGCACATCATGTGTATCGATTTTGCACATTTGTACACCACAGTTGTATTTCCTTCTAAGTACAATGTTCAATATTGTCTTTATGAAAGTGAAATTTGTGATATGTGAACTGTGCAGCCTGCTGCCATCCCCTGTTTTTCCACAGATGAATGCACTTATTTTAAGCCACCCAAAAATAAAGTGTTCAGGGATGTTGAAAGAAAAAAGAAAAAAAATGCAGAATATGGTCGTACTGCAGCTCTTTTTCGGTGTCTTTTGTTTTAACCAGCCAAGTGAAACAGACAAGCCGAGTACTTTGAATTGGTGCTAACTAGCCAAGTGAGACAAACTGACAGCTGCTCCCCTGCCCACAGCCTGACATCCTTCCACTCACAGCTTGTCTGTCTCATCCATAACAAGATGGTGAAATGAATTTGATGCATCTAACAAATATTGATTTAACCAGCGCACCCTTATAAATCAGCTGATCAAACACTTTCAGTAGCAGAATACATGTGAGTTAAAAACACTTGATTAAATATATGGGTCCCAGGTCTATTTAAGAATAAAGGAGGGAGGGAAAGTGATACCGAGAAAGTACACTTTGATCTGGATTCACTAAATATCACTTAAGCCTGGTGTGGTAGCAGATTTGTTGCCTCGGGTGGGTTGGGATATTTCAGTTATACCTGCAAGAATCAATAATTTTCATCCCAACTAAATTACATAAGTGTGTGATTTCTCTCTTGTTTCACAGTGAACCCAGTGGTCCTGTAATAATATAAAATCCAGTCCACACACTTCAATGCATTGCAAGATTTTGAGCTCCATGTGCCGCATTTCTAATTCTTCTCCCTAGCTTTGTCATCTTAGTGTATAGTTTGAATTTAGTGTGACAAAGCAGAAAATGTTTTTCCACCTTGTTAACACTACCATGAAGTCCTAATTGGAAACAATTAGTATACAGTCAAAGGGGGGGTAACGTCATTAGAAAGATACAAACTCCTCTAATGAGTTGTTGTAATGTTGGCTGCAAGTAAACATTCTGTCTCAGCTACTGCAAATTATTTAAGTGCAATGAGCAACCTATATTTAACACTGTCACAACACAGAGCCATAATTACTGTAAACACATAGACGTCAGAAATAGTTTGATGTCATCAAGGAACAACAGGATTTACATTAACTATGTACGTTTTAGAGTTTTATTGACATTTTTCCTTAATTGGTGATTGTTTTTTGAGCATTTCATTGTCAAATATGAAAATGTTAGTTAGAGAGAAAGGTACAAAATGCAACAACCATGGTCTCCAGCCAAACTGTATTGGTAATGTTGGGGTCTTTTTGTTATGCATTTCAACCATTCCCATTTGTGACTGCATTATGTTGTCCAGCTGTCAGTATTACAATACTAATCAGTACCACATGAAAATGGCAGAACTTGTTTGACTCTCCTTGGAATTATATTATAATCTGAATGGAGTTCTATTTCTACGTATGTCATTTTCACTATGATATAAAAGAGGAAAACCTCTTTTGTTAGCTTTGACAGTGGAGACAGCAAAGCAAAATTTGACAGAGGTAACAGGGTAACTCAAACGTTTTGGTTATTTAACAAATGTAAGAAATGGGATCCCCACCGGATATTTTAAGAAATGGAATAGTATAGTACATATACAGTCCACATTTGAATGACCCTTTGTGATGAAAATCAATTTTTTTTTTTTACTTTTTTAACATGCAAATATGGTGGTTTTTATAAGTCAGAAGACATATTATGAACAAAACAAGCAGTCAGCACAATATTTCCACCTCGAAACTGCAGCATATTGATGATTATCTCAAGAACTCCGATTCAGACGTCCAAGGTTTTTGTAGCAACCCTAAGGAACTAATACTGTCAACTTGCAGAACAGGGTTTTATGTAACATTCTTCTTCTTCACAATCAATTTCTGGTTCAAACATGTATGGCTGAATAATTCCAATGTCACTCCAATATTACCAACTTGTGCAGTGTAAAGTAGGTTTACAGTGTTTGGGCAGAGTTCTAGGTGAGCTGGTGGGCTCAAGCTGTAGCGAGCGAGGAGGGGTGGATGGAGAGAGAGACGTGGCGACTTCATAAATCTGCTAATTCTGCCAGCAGTCGAGTTACATCGAAGCCATTTTTAATAAAACTTGACTTGACTCCTCTTAGCCTTCATATTCTATTCAATGCTTCACAATTTAACAACAAAAACAATTTTTTTGATTAGAGATGGGTAGAAAGTAATAGACTTCAGATCTAAAATGAATGAAAGGAACACTGTATAATGCAAAAATATACTGAAGACCAAAAGTGAATTGAAAATACTATAATGTTATTGGCAGTTTTTACAGTCTGTGGATTAACTTTAGATTGTGAGTGATGTATTTTTTATGTACCTAATAAGTAAAGTGTTATCTTTCTGTTCCTATCTCACAGAGCACTTGATTAGTTGAAGTGGGATTCTTTACTTCTTTTGTTCTTGCATTTCCTCTCAAACAGTTTAATTTCCTTTGACTCGTATAGAAAGGCTGCTCTGTATTGTAATATTGCATTGTGGAGATCAAGCACAAGACTGTACCACTGCATTCATAAGGAAAACTACAGGAGCTGGTTTGTGGCTCTCTCGCTGACCTCTGCTGAATGTAGCTCTGATTATGACTGCAGCTTTGCAATGACATGGCTGCCTCTGTGATTATAGGTGTAGCTTTAGGTGTGCTGCGGTTGTTATGATCATGGCTGAGAAGCTTTTGTTTTTAACGGGTGACTGCATGCAGCAGTTGTATGTAACTAGCTATGGGTTGAGCATTTTATAGAAGCTACTTTATCCCTGAGCTCCTGCGGTGTGCTGGTGAAACATTGGCCATAGAAAAACTGTGAGTTCAAACAGTAACAGCTGGACATATCTGTAATAGTATAGATTCAACCACAGCAGCAGTCGTAGTCCGACCAAACCACACAGCCACAGCTGCAGCTGTGCTCACAACCAGTGTCAGTATACAGTATCGGCCTTTTAAAATGACAAACGAGTAAATACACTGCATACATTTCTCCTTTCCATAGCATCTGCAGAGTGGTCCCTCCATTAACTGGCAGTGTATTATAACTGGACTGACCATCGAACAGAAGATTTTTCAAGATAATACAAGACTAATCTAGAAAAAAATAATCAAAGTTACCTTTTGCAAGCTTTCGTACTGTTTCCACAAGTTCCCTTCTTTATTCGAACATACAGTATCTCACTATTCTCAATGATGCATCTTCCTCTATTTTTGAATGAAGTCATTTTTAGCAATGATGCCTCACTGAGTCAACGCCCTGGTATCTGCTTGAGAGCGGTGTGTCACCAGAGCATGATGAGGAAGGCGTATCATTACTTCAGGGAATCGCACTTGCACATTCAGGTGCGTGCCGGTTCTACATAAAGGCATAGCAACCGGCCTCCCCCCTCGGTCACAGATTGACCCCAGGAATGACACCTTTTCCTGATGAATGACCCACAGTCATTTCAATTGGCCTCTGTGGACAGAAGCGCACCAGGAAGCTCGTGTAGGGCTGCTGGCCTTGAAAACACATGCGAGGACACGTATGCACGCATCTGCATTAACCGTAACGCACACATTCAAGTAAAGACGTGCATTTTGACACATAGAAAAATATAGAAATGCAAAGGTTGACTCATTTTCACACACATACAGTATGAGAGAACTATCCACATACTGTACTTACTTAGAGACAACCATACTAATTCCTATTTCCAATTAAAATAAAATTCATCTTTTTGAGTCATTTCTAAATGATGCTTTGATCCCTCTAAAGAAAAAAATACACTCATGTGATAGGTTTTCGTGCAGGTTGGGTATGTGTGCGAAAGTGTGTCTCTGCTGTGTGCTTTTATCATGTGCAAATTTTCACAAGCTGTGTACGTGACAGCTTTCTTGTTTCACAGTGTGCTAGTGGTGGGGGCTCGCGGGTGACAAGAGATATTGATAAAATCATTCTTCACCCTGTAAACATCTCTGAGAGGCTGTGGGCAGAAAATGGCTGCTAACTACTCTTCAAGGATGTGGGATGAAGGAGGTCCGCCTGTAATGCCGCTGTCACTTCGGTGTCTGCTTGAGGTCAGGGTTAGCATGCATCACTTTGAGTCTTTCCGATCCATGCAGAGGTCATTCTGAGGCTGTGAACCCGGACATCCAGTAGTAGCACTGTCTCTCTGTGATTGAGTTTGGGGCTTGAGAGAACATCCGAGATAAGAGGGAGACAGGGAGCTCACTGATGGTATCTACAAACCGGAGACAAAACCTGGAGGCTACGGTGTCAGAAAATGTATTAAAAATAACGATGGAACGTGTGAACGAACTCATTCGGCTTTCAGATGAATTCTTGTGTGTTTATAATCCCTTTGGACTAACACAATCCAGCCTAATTACTAATTAATAAAATAAGAAGTGTTGTGGATTTATACTGAGAAAATAGACTGAAATTTTATAACCGCAGTGAGTCTGGACGCCTGGAAAAAACACACACTTCTGCTTCACGTCTCTGAACATATGACTGATTTTAAGATCTATTCAGTGTTGACATGTTCAAGGGCACAATCTTGTAACGTCCCCTTGATTGATGCGTCAGTATACCTTTTTAACATCAGTCGGACTGAAGGTCAGCCCTATAGAGAGTCTCCTCGAAGACGGTTGGCTATTAACAGTGAGAAAAGCAATAAGTGCCTCCAAATGTCAAATAAAATGGGTCAGATACATATTGTAAAAGTAATAATGAGAGTGGGGGGACCTCTGGTGGTTTGGAAACAATAAATTACAATTAAGAATTATGTACAACAAATAGAGGTGATTGCAATAACTTCATAAATCATCTAAATTTACATGAATCTAAATGGATGGTTGAGTGGGACATTTATTATCTAATTATTATTTCATAATTTAGGCAACAAAACATATACACAAAAAAATAATTTCTTCATCTTGCACTATAGTGTGTGTGTGTGTGTGTGTGTGTGTGTGTGTGTGTGTGTGTGTGCGGGTGTGTGTGTGTGTGTGTGTGTGTGTGTGTGTGTGTGTGTG
>OMNN01096875.1:3782-16016 GCA_900302755.1 Chromis chromis
GTTACTTTTGCTTAAGTACAAGATCGGAGTACATCTTTCATCTGACACCAGATACAACATGTAAATGCTGTTTACATGTTAATTAATCAGTGAAAATAATATAAAGATATAATATTTATAATATGTCATTGACACGGGTAATTCTGTTGATGCTCACTGTAAAGCATAGTTTTGATTAGGTAAGGTGCAAAATTCATGACCAGTGGTGGAATTTAACTAAGTACATTTACTTAAATATTGCACTGCATCTAAGAAATTCAGTTTTATGCTACTTTATACACACTTAATACAGTTATTTGTTAAATTTACTATTAAGACTTGAATTTAATCACACATTGTTGAGGTTAAACTGCTCAGCAGTGTGAAAATAATGACAGCCTTCATTATCTTCAACATTAAAATACTGCTTATATATTATAAAGCACAGAATGACAATATACGACTAAGAGGAGCCATTCTTTTTGGCATAATGAGTTTTATTTTTTATACTTTAGGCATATTTTGTTGACAATACTTCTAGGACTTACTCCCACTTACTTTTTTTGTTGTTTTACATCTTGAGTCTACTACATCTCAGGGGGAAATACTGCATTTTTAACACAGTGCAAACCCTGTCATCCAAACATGACACATTGTTGTAGGTTTATTCATTTACTAGAATGTAAAGAAAAAGTACAAATTAGCTTCACATATATGAAATGCTGCTTAGATAATGTGTAGGAGGACAATACAGATAGGGGACATTCGACTGCATTAAGAGTACTTTTTGAGTTCAGTTAGTATTTAACTATTTTTTTGTGGGCGGCTGTGGCTCAGGTGGTAGAGCGGGTTGTCCACTCATCGCAAGGTTGGCGGTTCGATCCCCGGCCCCTCCGCATGCCGAAGTGTCCTTGGACAAGACACTGAACCTGAAGTTGCTCCCAATAGCAGGCTAGTGCCTTGCATGGCAGCTCTGTCACCATTGGTGTGTGAATGTGTGAATAAGAAACACATTGTAAAGCGCTTTGGTATCACTAAGGTAGAAAAAGGCACTATATAAGTACAGACCATTTAATGCATCAGAGTATGTTTGCACTGAGGGAATGCAACTTTTTTGAAAGGATATTCAACCTCTGGAAAACCAACACAGAGACAAAAGCATAAATGATGAGGATTTACATAAACATATTAGTAAAATGCCAGAAAATCATAAGAAAGACAAGTCTCATTACAGAGTTTAATGTGGTTAAAGAGTGGAGAAGTGCCACATTGAGTGTCGATACCACAGACTTGTAAGTTGGTCAGTGTTACACTCTGATCTGAGACAAATGAAAGACATCTTTGTGCTGCTGTGGGTGAGATGTTGAGGGCTTCAGCAGGACAATGTGCTGCATCGCTGAGTTTCATCCCGTCAAGCTGCAGCTCCTGAATATTCATCCACACTCCTCAGGCTGACAATAAACAAGGGAGAGAGGCGGAATGCCTGTCTGAGGAGGCCAGGGGGCAGTTGGCAGGGGGGAGGAGGAGGGGGAAAATCTGCAGAAAAATGGGGGGCAAACAACCCGTTTCCATGGCAACAAGTCCTGCCTCTGCTGCAGCAGGCTGTGAGAGGAGAGGGGAGGCAGGAGGGCTTCTCTCTCTCTCTCCCTCTCTCTCTCTCTCTCTTTCTTTTTTTGTCGGTTTTGCTTGGAAAGACATGAGTCGGAGTTTATTGCGGAGGGCAGGTATCCGGGACAGCCAGCCAAAGTTTCTCCACGACGAACGGGATTTGTGCGTCGCAAAGGGATTATAATCTGAAAATGTCAGCAGCCATGGATGTGGGGAGAAACTCGGAGGTAAAAAAAGAAGCTTTTTGAACCGTTACTGACGAGGAAGCTGTGACTTGTAACATAGCGGCGAGTGGCACAAACAAGGGGCCGAAAATAAGCGTAAAGTTGCGTAAAGTTGGTGCCGTTAAATGTGCGTAAAAGTGTCTCCATGTGCCCATATTTGGTCATCGACATGTTGACCGATGAAAGCAGTAAAGCTACAACACCAGACTGTTGTGGTTTTTTTTTCCAGCTGACCCTTTGAATGAAGAAAAATGTCCCAGCGGATACAGGCTGTAATTAGACCAAGTTATTATCGCTTAAACATCCAAAAAAGTCAAACCAGCAGATAAGCAGAAACAGCACAGGACTCTGAACTGAGCTCCCTGTGTCCTTTTCCTGCTGTAGTTCGGACTGTGGGGGAGATTTTTTATTTATTGTTTTGTCCAGGGAGATTAAAAAACCCACAAAACTTTAAATGTGTGTCATGCATTGTATCATGGTAGATTTTTATGAGGTGCAGGTTTGTTAGTTAATACTGTACATGTCATGTCATGTAATAATCATAAATGCCAATAATTATATGAGACAAAAAGCACAAGAACATAAATTATGTTCATGTCAGTTGGCTTTTCTACAACTTACACATGTGTTTACTTGTTTTAAACTCTGCCAGTAATGGTAGACTTTTGATTCTGCTTATAAATTAACTTTAATTAGTGTCTATTATTCAAAATCTGTTGCAAATACAGATCCAGATGCATTTGCTTTCCTATAACCTCCTGCACTAACTTGGATCTCTAGAAAAATTGGGTTCATGTATTACGATTGTCTGTTGCGTTGTGTATTTTGTTGCTTCATGGGTTATTAAAAGTTTATATTTTTAGAAGAACGCTGGCAAAAGCATGTTCTCACTGAGGTCTGTGTAGCTTATACATGAGGAGCTTTGTGTCTGTCTTGAATATGAGTTTTCTTAACAGATTACAGCCCAGATCCTTATGATCTTATCTGATTCAGTATAACACAAACCCCTATGGCTGTGACCGCTTTTCTTTAGCTCTCCCTTTTTTCCCCTTAAACTCTTTCCATTGTGCAGATCAAACAATGACCTTCCCCTCTCGCTGGACGCGACTGTCAACACAAAGCTATTGAGGAAGTTCTTCTCTGTTCTCCATTCAGTCGAACATGTGAGCCTGGCCTGTCACCAGATGCTTTCACAGGGACTGTTGTTCGCTCAGCAACACCGATCCAAGTTTTCTCCACCAGATAGTTGTATTGTGATTAGCTGTAAGGATTGCTGAGATGACACACTGGTATCTCTGAGAGTGAGGCTCTGATACTGTAGCTTTTGTTCAGCGACTTGCTGAATGGAACCTCCGCTTCATGTCTTTTAGATCGGGAGGAGTATTTCTGCAACATGTGGCTCTGAATCAAATCACAAGACCATCTGTCTCCCTGTAGCTCCACTAAAGTTATCAACCGCTGAGAGAAAGCTTCCTTTGAAACCAAGAACATCCACTTCTAGAGTTCATTGACTCTCAGCTGATGTGCATAAACACATAGATGACAGATGGAGATTATGGTTTTCTATCTCCTTTAAGGATACTTTACCTGTTGCTGTAGTTGGTGGCTTCGGTTTCACATTCCCATAGCTTAAAGGCACACATGTGATTTCACACCTGTGCTTCTGCCCAAGAGCAACACTTTTAGGTGAGCAGGTAGAATATAAAGGTGTACAGACAGGTTATAGGCATGTACTTCAGATTATAGGATTACAGACATGGGTCTCTCTCACCGAAGTGCTGAAAATCTGTTTCCAGTGTTGAAATTGGGGCTGCATCTTTTTCTCTTAGCTGTTGGGTTCATAAAATGTAAAAAAAAAAATTGTGAAAAATGTCGATTAGTGTTTCCCAAAGCCCACGATGACATCCTCAAGTGTCTAGTTTTTCCCACAACCCAAAGATATTCAGTTTACCGTCATAGAGGAGTAAAGAAACCAGAAAATATTTAAGTGACGAAGAGGTCTGGGATTCAGAGAGTTGAGTTTTTTCTTCTTTAAAAAAATGACTCAGACTGAATCATTGATCAAAATAGTTGGCAAATCATTTTATAATTGTAAAGTAAACAATTAATTGTGGTAGCTTTAGCTGAAATGAATGAATAGTTGGATTCAAGCATCTGACATTATGTTAAAATACTTTTGTCTGTTAGTTTTCAACACTGCATTGCCATTCTAAAAAGGTAGAAGACAAATGTGTGTTGTTATTTAGGACGCAAGAGGCTTGTCCTGTTGTCTGCCACTGCTGTCTACTGTTGAACACTTAAGTAATAGCAGTGGCACATCTGTCTACGCTTACTGTCTCTGCAGTTTTAAAGAAAAATCATCTCATTATTGGTGTTTCTTTAGGTTTGTTGTGAAGTAGGGATAAGCACACAGCTACAGTCCAATTTAACCCCACATGCAACTTTATCAACAATTTAGCATCATCCTCTGGACTGTATATTTAGTGGGTTTTAACGATTTAATGGGATTTTTGCTTTCCTGTCAACAGCAGCATCCTATGAGATGTTCTGCCTCTATTTATTCTGGATGTTAATGTAAAATCACTTACTCGGATACAAGCGGTTCAGCATCAGGTTTGATGTCTGAATACAAACACTGTCAGCTGTGTTGTCAGGTCTTAGACACTCGACCATTAATCAGCACACTGTGACTCGCATACACGAATTCCAGATCACTGAATTCACACAACTGAAGCTTAAGAATTTCTTCATCTATCAGATTCATCATTTACTTGATAATTTCCTTCATGAGATCATGTCCAGTTATTGAGAGTAGTGATGCTAACGTGAGCAATGTGGAATCCAGAGGAAAGTCTGGAGGGAATTTCCAGTCATTCATTTTCCTCAGTATTCTGAATTTGTGCAGTGGAGCAATGTAAGAACAGATAATGTCAATATATGACTCATATATTTTAACTGCACCAGCTCATATTAGTGTTTTTGTGTTGTGCTTTGTCAAGGTTAGGGAAACATCGCCTTTAAAAGAATCCAACTCTTGCTGAGACTGGCTGCAGTGGAAAAGTCTATGCATGAGGATGGAAACTGATTTTTGAAAAAGTCGTGACAACTTCCTTGTCCAACTTCTGTATCTCTTCACACTGGCTTCCTAATATTTACGCTCCAGCTGTTTATGGAAAAACAAACAAAATGCTTATGAATTGAATCCTCAGATTGACATATCCAATGGAGTGCCAAAAAACAAGGCTTATTTAAAAAGTTTTAACCTCCTTGAAGCTGATAAACGCTGACAAATGTGTTTATTTGAGAGAAAATGAGCAACAACATAGTTAGTCAAACTAAACTGTTTTTTTTGTTTACTTAAACTCTGACTTTGAGACAAGTGGCAAACAAGAAACACATTTCATGTCCTTGGAAAAGTCAAAGACTTTTGTGTTGGAGGTCCGCTCTGCGACACGAATTCTAGGCCCCCTGCCGCAGCTCAGATGGATATAAGCCTGTTTTCCACATGCCTGCCTCTGCAGCTGTGCATGCTCATATCTAGGTTACACAGAAGGGTTTTTCCTCTTTTCCACAAAGAGAAAATATGCCGTGATTACTCTGTGAAAAAAAAGCTGAATCGCTAAAAAAGGAGATAAAAAAAGATTCCGAGTATTGGTTCCACCTGGTCGATGGAGCTACAGTATATAGTGGCAGTATGGCAAACCATGTGGTGGGGTAATTATATAGGTATGGCTACATGCTACTGCCAGTAGCACCGACCTTGGTGGTTTTCTTTTACATAGAGACACACAGAGGCTGTTAAACTGCTCTCCAGAGAGTCTGATTCCATGTTTGGCCTATAAAACACAAGGCTGTATATGTGTACACCTCATATGCACACTTCATATATGTAATGATTTTATGTGGGCTGTATTTATTCTGCTCAAAATCAAAAGCAGGGCACCCTTCTAAAAGATATTTATGCAGCCCAGCTCCCACTCTGCTCTGCTAACATGATTCCACTCAACCAGCTCAAGTCTCTTTTTGTCCACTGAGGACAAAACTGGTCTTTCTGCAGATACAGAAACAATGGCGTGGATCACTGTGTGGGCTCATGCGCTCTCGTCTGCCAGTGAGTTCTGACGTCTGGAAAGAGTTGAGAATTTGCAGAGATTTTCACTCTTCCTCTCCCCATTACTTTTTGGCTGCCTGCGAGCTCTGAGGTGGTTTTGAAAAACCTTGAAGTCAGGTTGCTGATCAGCAGAAATAGAGGAGCAGGTCAACCAGAAAAAAAGCAGAGTAGCAGGAGACACAAGAATTACAGTATTAGGTCCTATTCATGAAAAGTGTTGTGTGTCCTGCTGCATGTTTTTGGATTTATAAAAAAGACCTGAAAGGAAACTCCGGTAGCAGGAGGTTAATAAAAGTTTCTCCACCATGACATCAACGTAAATTGTTGCATAAAGCTGTGCTGTGCTCTTGTAGTCTGAGTGCCAGGTGCTGAGACTGTGCATATTTGTGTGTAGCCTCGGCTGAATGGGAACAAAGCTCTTGGCATTCCCTCCAGGTGTTTCGGCCCCTCTGCTGTGCTTTCTTTCACCCTCTGAAAACATTCTTTAATATTCTGAATGCGGCCACGCTCTGATGGATAGGGCAAATATTAGTACATTCCTGTATGTGGCGCGGAGAACTGTGTATCAGATGATCCGTCAAATGTGGCAAGGCCAAGGGCATGTGGACTATTATGCCTAATAGAGTCTCTCTCTCCTTCACACACACACACACACACACACACACACACACACACACACACACACACACACACACACACACACACACACTGATAACAGACTTACTTTTTAACCATCTCTCCCTCTCAAGGCCGTGTCGAACACAAAGGGCTCTTTTATTCTCAGGCCCAACAGTCTAATGGAGACACTGTGATAGTCCCATTTCATCAATATGCTCTTGTTGCTGAGGAAAATATGCGTCATTGATATGCCCCTCATGTAATCATTTAGTACCTCTGAACATGAACATAACAAAACCAGGAAAAATCCCGAAATGGCAAAGCTTGGTAATTCCACTGATGGTGTTGAATACTGTGAAGCAGCATGTTGGCTTGTGGGACGTATCAGAGCCAGAGAGAGGATAAGTTTGTCATCACTCTGTTGAGTTTGAAGCGTTGGCAAAAGCTGTTGAAAGTAAAAGGATTAAACTCTTTTTTTTTTAAAGTAAGGAGGGAAATCATTAAACTCTCTATGCTGTTAGCAGTAACAGAAGAAACCTGCAGTGCAGCAGCTTGGATGTGTGAGATTTTGGGAGCAAATGTTGTCACATTTTTTGTATTTTCTTTAGTAGTGTTGATGTCCAAAGTAGATTAGTGGCACATCCTGTCGAGATATGACGACATGCATCAAGGGTCTGGCATAGAAAACAGTGGGTGTGGGTGCTCGGACACGCATCATGTGCTGCCAGTGTGTGTTTTGCCCCTGACCTGGTTGCTTAGAGGTATTTTCATTGCAAGCGACTTCATGAACACAACACATTCTCATCTATACCATACAAAAAAATCTACATTAAAGCTGCTCTAATCAGTCATTTAATATTAACAGTGTTTCAAATGGCATCAAAGCGTAGATAAAAAGGGCCACTTAAAGTGTTGAAATCACACAGATCATCCCCCGGCTTTGCAGCTCTACTGACATTTTCAGTGTCTAGATTGTGGTTTAAGTTTTCCAGTCTGTTTTGGTTCACTCCCACCATTGTTATCAGAGTTGTTTCCAGCTGTGGCATCCAGCTCTAAAAAGCCCACAGTGCACTACCTGCCGAGCAGACAGACACAGTCAGAGAGCTTGTGAACATAGTGGAGCATTTGGCAGCTAAATAGTAAGATGTTTCCCTCAGGAGGTGGTAGAGACCGAAAACGGAGTTAAAAGATTTTTCAGGTGAACAGAGAAAAGACTCCAGTGAAGATTAATGTTGCTCTGTATCCAGCTTTGCATTGTGCTAGCTTCAAGTCAAGTCAAGTCAGTTTTATTTATATAGTTCAATATTACAAATTACACATTTGCCTCAGGGGGGCTTTACTGACTGTACATTATAGTACACCCAATATCCTCACAACCTCAAAACTGAATATGGAAAAACTCCCCCCAAAACTCTCTTTAACGATGAAAAAAATGGAAGAAACCTCAAGAAGAACAACAGAGGAGGGGTAGTAGATATTATGTGCACAGAATAGAGGACTATGGTAAATGTACAGCATGGACAATAAAGAGGGTTGGTATGAAGAGTATGATTCAGGAAGACACCAAGCAGCTTCCAGCAAAGAGAACTGTGGGTAAAAAGAGAGGATATGGAAAAGAAAACAGGGAGACACAATGTTTATATATATATTTCGCGAATAAAAACCCTCAAGCCAAAGCGCGCTCATGTCTTTTCACATCCTGCATCATCCTGCAAAAACATTTGAACACTCATCAGTGTCGAGTGCGTCACCAGTTGTAGACTGTAAACTTGCCTTTGGCTCTGACATCTCCAGAGAAAAGTTGCCTTGAATCTGCTTGAATGCACTTTAAAGGTACTCTAGAGCTTTCTTAGAAGTGGTTGTTTACAGCCTGTGATTTTGTGTAGGGAGATGGTATCAGACGTCAGGAAGTCAGTTGGCTAACGCCTTGGTGTTTACACTGCAAAGTCCATCTTGGGCCTCTGTGACCCATTTCTGTGATTGTAGCTTCCCCGGTCCAAAAAAAGAAAAGCAAATTTACACAAATAAAGATTGCTGTCAAATTAATAAAGCTACAATGTGCGGAACTGACTTTAATTTAAAAATTCTCCACTCCACTACATGCATCACAGGAAATACAGGTTCCTTATTACCATTTCTTATGTTCCAAAATTCAGTTTAAAGCCATGTTGAGAGTCATGTTCTTTTGTGGTTTACAGAGAAATAGAAGCAGAAGAGAGTTGTATGCAGCACAGGACAACATCATTCTTTGTGTTTGGTCAAAATAATGATGCATGCCTCGTCCTCCTCGCGCAGTTACAGGAAATAGCTGACAGCAGGAATGCTCCCTCGCTCTCCTCATCTGTCTCTATAGGAATCAGCTCCACTACTGGTTGGCTGACTTCTTCATACAACAACTTCCTGTAAACAAGTCATGCTGCCAAGCACCCTCCTATCCTCCACCTCTGATCTTCAGGGATCTCCATTTGACCTCTTTACGCACCAGAACAATTGCTTTGAGCCCTCTTGAAAGGGTCAGTGCTGCATTTTCAGGGGCATTGGCCTCTAGTTTGGAGGGAGGCCTTAGATGGTCTAATTTAGGATTAAGTCCAGGAAATACTTACTGTTAGGAAGATGTCTTGTCTTTTTTTTGTTTTGTGAGGACTTGCATTAAAATGACAGTTGACAAGTACCATGCTCAACTGTATTTTCAGTGCAGTGCGACTGTAGTGGAGGCAGCAATCTTAAAGACCATCTAGGAAAACTGATTTTTGGCGGGACTGATACATCATCAAATATCAGCTTTTTGCACATACAAGGGTACTTCAAAAAGTTCTCGACCTCACCCGGAAACAAGGAGTGAAACCCCCATACTGGGGCATAATTGTATAGTATAAAGCCTTATTATATCATTGTCCACAAAAACTCAAATATTTGTCGGAAAGCTTTGAGCTGGTGTGTTGTTGTTTACTAACAGTACAGGTGGCACCATCTGACCTCTAGATGTGAGATGATGCCAAGGTGGTTGAGTAAGGTTCATTTAACAACAGTTTAAAGCCACATTTGGCTGCTTCTGCATTGCTTATTCATTTATGCCCTGAAATGGGAATTATGCCTTTTGTTTTCAGGTGAGGTCGAAAACTTTTTGAAGCACCCTTGTATATATGTGTCAGCAAAATAGTAACAAGAAATAACAGCACAGAAAAGTCATATTTTATAGTGATTCAGACACATTGTCACCTTTTGCCTGAACAACTATGTCTTGGTACTTTGTCTTTTGAATATGACCTATTGGTTACAGCTCAGTTGGAAAATTGGGGAAAAATACAAGACCTTCATTGTCATGGTTACAGTAATAAATGCTCAGTTAAGGTTTTGGAATGGTCATTATTCAGAGACGGTTTCATGGATAAAATCTAACGTGGTATCCAGGAATAGCGGAAAAATAACATGCCACTTTAGGATTATTTCACATCACATATCTACGCATTTTAAGGTTTTCTCATGATGTTACATGGGGCTAAAATGACATGCAAAATGTTTAAAGTTAAGGTAAAAGTCAGGGGGAGGGGGGTTAAATGCGTCCCTGTAACACGTCAAGTGGCTTAGCTTTTTATAAACATGCTTTTTCACGATACCAGGCTGTTAACTCCAATGTTTTGTCGGCCCATCCATTCACCCCGACCTCCGTCTACTGCAGACTTTAACTATAACTACGTCACTTCTCTTCCCGTTGTAACTACTATGGCTGCAAGGAAGTCTGTCACAATGGCACATTATCATGGGCTCTAATAAGCTGCTGACACAAATGTCCCATGGGGTTCATTTTTACTGGAGGACAATCCCTTATTTTTCAGTACTAGTAAAAAGCTTTACTTAATGTATACATGTAAGGGGATCCAATTCTTATGTAAAAATATAGAGTTAACAGGTTCTGACATCAAATATAAGCAATGGTCTTAAAAATATAGCATTTTATTCTATATCACTAGGAATAAGTGAACAAATATGTGTTTTGCATTTAATTTAAACTCAAAATCAAGGAATCAACGTTGTAGGTTTTGTGTTCGATGTCCAGCTGACATGAGAACAGTGGTTTTCTTTTCAAATTTTCTTTCTAGCTAAGCTCCAAATATTGATGAAGAGCTTGTTGCAGAGCAGTTTAGCTGTCTCTTTTGCTGCTATGTAGCTCTGTGTGCCTTCTGATGCTAAAAGGCACATTTTCTAGGTGGAAAAATCTAACTGTGCCAGGAGCGCCAGAGGTTCTCTGGCACAGCGTTGTCTACATGCTGTGTTAGTTATGCCACTTAGGTTTGGTTTGTTGAAAGTCGTCTGCTGTGTTTACACTGGAGATTTGACCTGGCAGATGTGGTGAAGTGGGGTACTTGGTAGGACTTTTTATTAGCGTGCTTTATGAAAAGTTCCCAAGTGCAATAGTTCATGCTGCACTCAAGTGTTAATCTGTGACTGAGAAAAGTGAGACTTGGTGAGAAAATATCTGTCAAGTTAAGATGATATCGATATAAGGGTTGTAGTAATCTTTAACCCCATAGTCCATAATTCCCTTTCACAATCGTACTGTTTTAGAAATCCGTGTTCACACATTGATACAAACATTTTGCAGAGTCAGACCCATATTAAAACAAAGTTGTTTGTAGAACTGTGCAACCATGGGGGGTGTATTGAGTTTAGCTACTTAATTTTTGGGTCTAGGTCCTGGCTTTGATTTAAAGGAATCCGGGTCTTCTAGTTTGATTTGACACCTGAATATAGTCTATATTGAGCATAGTATTGGACCTGTTGTTTCTCCATTAGCTTAAAAACATAATTGTGATTCATTTTGTAGTAATACTGACTGACAAACCCAAACCACCTTTAAAGAGTTTTAGCTTGCGATTTCAGTTCATGTTTTTGTGTTAAATACATGCATCGCTGCAGCTTTTCAAGTGTTTCACATCTTTGTGTTTGTCTATCAGGTGAGCGGGCGGGTTGCAGACGAACATGACTGCCAACAAGAGTTCGAAGGCTGCGCCTCGTGCAGGAGGGGGTAAAGCTCCTCAGGACGTCCCCGACAGGTCAGTGACATCTGGGACGGGGTTGGGCAGGGCTAATGTGCACTTCCAGTCATATCACATGGTTTCAGAGTATCCATCTGACTGGATTTTTTTTGTTCTTCTTATTTGGAAGAGAAAGAAGTGCTGACTGTACCATCAGCTTTTTAACCATGTCTTTCTATCAGTGATCAGCCTTTAGTAGACTATCTTTGTTTTTTTTCGCTCGTGGGAAAAATGACCAGTGATTGTCAATCATGATAAGACTTCCAAAGCTTTTGCAAGTACGATCCTGTTTCCTGGACAAGGGCCCCATCCAAGCCTGAATTGTGAGTACAGAGCTGAAGCTTGTGTTAGCATGTTGAGAGCTGACAGTGTCCTGGTGGTAGAGGAAAACAAACTCTGGAAATACTACATGATATCTAGACAATTGAGTCTTACAGTTTATCATCCTGTCTGTTTACATCAAGCCCCAAATGTTCTGTTTCTGGAACGTCCTCTGAGGAACAGGCAGATTATAACAGATTTAGTCGGTGTAGTCTTTTGAATAGGGTGATTGTTACTAATTGTGCTGCTATTAGTATTCTAGGTAATACCACTATATACCTGGAAGTGTTGCTCATTCCTTCCCTTATGTATTGTGGTGATGAGTCAGTGATAGTAA
>OMNN01096875.1:25555-45861 GCA_900302755.1 Chromis chromis
TTAATAATATAAATTATTATCATTAATATTAGGACAATTTAATGCACACATAGAAAATCCTGTGATTTCAATATGTATACCTACTGTGTCTTCTTGCTCATATTTACTATAATATATACTATAATAATTTTAAAAGAAAGTATTGACACAAGATAAGATTGATATATCCATTGTAAATGCACTCGCTATATGATTTTTGTGAATGTAATGTGACTTTTGAAGACAGAAGTTTGATATTTTAGTGAATCTTGTAGCTTATCTTATATATAGAAGATGTGAGAGTGATGTGAGAGTGGCTCCACCTCCTGCATCTGCCTCAAGTGTTGGGTTTATGTTAGGTACAGAAAAAGTCTCACTGTGGGAGCAATCATCCTGAACATAAGATTAATGGGTAACATGTGGCTGTATAGGTTGTTTTCCTCTACAGTCTGTCTAGTTATCTGCATTTGTCACACTTTTATTCGGTAACCCACGTGTTTTTAGGATAAGCAATGTAAAACTCTCACAGTAAAACTGTAAAGGTATTGAAATCAGTGACAATTTGCCAAATCTACAGTGAGAAAGGTCTTTATTTGGTTGCTAAATTTTGATTGTCAAGCACCATCCTCTCACACCTCATGCTGTGTGTCTTACAATAAACAACTCCACTCAGTAGTTTGCTCTCTGAGATAATGTGTGTATGAAATTGCTGGACATGTTGGAGAGCCAAATTCCTTTCCACTAGCAAATGACCCCAGGCCTTCTGCCCAGTTCAGCTGCCAGTCCCCCCTCCCTCCCCCCCGGGTGCAGATTGTGTCAGTGTGAGTGTAGCTTCATGATGAAGCTTGGATTTCAGATGCAGTAAAAAGTTTTCACTCTCTGAAATATTTTTCATTGTTAAATCTTCAATGATGACCAAAAAAGGGCCGGATTTGTTTTATATACAAGCTTAACATCACTTTGCTGTATTTCTGCAAGTTGCCATTTTTAAATGCGTCAGGGATCAGTGTCGTGCTCATGAACTTTTTGTTTTTTTTTTCTTGGCGAGGATGTGCAATAGTCTCAGGGAGAGCGTCAGGGCATGACTGATTTTCATGTGAATCCCAACAAAGCCCCCATTGTTCATCCAGCACTACCGTGAGTGTGGAGTTTGCAGTTGGGAGACGCACTTCTGCAAGTCTTTGTTTGCTTTTGAAAAAGACGCGAGTAAGTCCAAAATTGCGCAAATATAAGCTCTCAAACTGAAGAGAGAAGAATGTTGGATTTCACCACCGTTAAATAGTGGTTTACAGGTCAGATGATCCATTTGAGGAGCAGCCACAGCAGTAGGAAACGTGTCCTCTTGTGCCCCTTTTATAACAAGCATCTCTACTAAAAACCACACATTTTCTGAGCTTCATGAGAACATCTTGGCTTCGTCGAAAGGACGTCAACTCACATCATCTTGGCTCTTGCCACCTGTGCAGATATTTACCTTGAGAGTGCAAGTCATGGCCTGCGCTACGGTGTTGCTACACCTGCATGATAGATCGTGACGTTCGGGGCCTGTTTAAGTGCTTTTAACTAGTGCGGTTGATAAATGGGGTGCCAATGAGTGAACTGTTTACATGTGGATGAATCACACACCAGTGACACCATGATTCAACTGTCTGCTCTCACACTTGTGAATAAATCTGGGAGACTGTCTGGCGCATTGTAATGAGTAATTCAAAAGTTACACCTCCGATGGACTCAAGACGGAGGTGCAAAATGTCCCATAAATATTCTGCATTCTCCCTCACAGTGTCTCCAGTGTGGCCACAAACTAGACTATCTCCATGATGGACACGCTGTACGGTTTGCAGTGCTGCCAGATGTTCTCGCAAAACTATAACCTCTTTTTCAACCCTTGCATTTTTCTTTAGCCATACTGTAGCTCCACACTTTATAGGGTAAGCTGATACTGACATTGTTGGTATAGTTTGTTCTGTGCCTCGCCCTGCCCAGAGAGGCCATTGTGTCCACAGAAAATGTACAATCACAGTGTGCAGCTGAGGTGTGTCCACTCCCTACATAATACGGTGTGTCTGGGAGTGTGTTAGAGCGAGTCCTGGATGTTTGTAATCAGAGCAGTAGATTAGTACCCTCCAGTACATAAGCAGCTAGACAGACATATCATTTTCCCAGCAGGCTCTCATTACTGTATTGCTTCAGTTTACTGGAGTAGCGGCACAATGTGGGGCCAGACTAAGCCCTCTTACTCTGCTCCTCAGCTTTAATGATGCACAGAAAATAACTCCACTAAGCTAATTTACTGTGCGACACAACATAACGATCCCTGGCAGTGTACATTGTCTGTGCGCATGGGTGTGTGCACAAGTTTAATAATTAACCTAAAAATAGATCGCTGAACAAAGCTCTGGCTGTATTTTAATCTTAGGTGTTTTAAAAAATACACTTAGTCATTGTTTGAGAACTAGAGTTCATCAGGTTTTTCACTAATGTCCTCAGGAAGAAGGAGCACAGCTACCAAATGGATCCTTGTTTTTTCGGTTTCTACTGACAGATAACACAGATTTTCTTTCGTTTAAAAGTTCCCTTCATGCATTTCGACGCCATCTGGCTCTGTTTTTATTCTTCGCTGTGGTTTCTCCTCTTTCTCACAACCTTTTTCAGACCCTGCCAGAAAGCTATTCTCAGAGCACATGTCTGAATAGACATGGACTGTGGTGTTACACAAGTTCTCTCTTTATTGAAGTTGGTCCTCTGCCAGGTGACATCAGTGAAAGCAGTGCAATGCTCAGTAATGTTCCTTTTCTTTCCTCCTCTGCCATTATTTATTGACTGAAGTAAGTCTATAGAGCAGTAGCAAAGTTTGTGCTGATTGTGTTAAAGTCCTAAAAATCAGTTGACAATTGAGATCCTAGAGTGAGCTGTACCCCAACATCTATACCTAATGTAGAACTTAACAATATGTTTAAATACACACAAAAACACATCTAAATACTAGGTGTATTTTGCAAGAATGAAAATATGTATTGGAAATGTTATTGTAATATTATATTTGTCCACTAAACTGTTACTCCTAACTTTATTTGAACACTTCTATTGCTCTTTATTACTAAGAAGAAGACCTTCTTCTTCATCTTTAACTGCAGACAGTTTGCATGCCTGGACAGTGACTCACCAGCAGAGCTGTGTCCAGAAGTTTCAGTTTGGCCCACAGGGGCCTGTGAGGCCCAGTGCCAACAGTAACTGTTTTGAAAAAAGGGAGTTCACTCGAGCCAGCCGGGAATGACCTTTGACTTACCTTTCATGACTCATCTCTTTTTAGACTAACCATCGGGAGGCCCTCTGGTGCCCCTGACACCCTTTGCCTCCCCCTGTTTACCCTCTTTGACCCATCAGCATCATACATCTTCTGTCAAAAACAGCCTCTGTCCATGAAGAGTTGCTTAGCTTTACTGCTGATTTGAGCTGCGCTGAAAACTTACCTCATCCCCACAGAGAAGGAGAATCCATACGAGGATGTTGACCTGAAGCGGAAGAGTTTGGGTCGGAAGTTGGAGAGCAACAGATCTTGGACCAACATGGATAGAAAACTGAACTCCCCGCCTCAGGTAAGTCATAAGTCTGCTCAACGGCGCTGATGTATTTTCCTGTAGTAAACATAACAGATATGTTATCCCGCTGTAATGTACATCCGCTCTCTGGGTGTCAGTGCTGAATCCTGGATAAGATCTTTTGAGGAATCTCACACCTCATTTGTGTCACGGCAGGAAACATTTTGACATGTTTAGACCCAGAGATGTTCGCAGAAAAGCCCTGCAGATTTGGCTTCCTCACTTCAACGCTGAAGCACTTGTCTCGGTATAGCAAGGGGGCGCACACATGGTCAGTGCTGGTGAAAACACGTGTGGTTTAATACTCCTGTAAACACTTCTCGAGCAGCTACTTTGTCTGGAATACAGCAGAAGAGGGAACGCTGCATCTGTTTATAGTGCAGCCAAGATAATCTGGTGTTGCTTTATAAAGAAGTCCGTCAATAATTGGACTTCTTGTCCTTTACACCTTGAGCAAACGATATCAGAGTTCAAGTTGCACACAGTGGGAGTGTGTTTTCTAAATAATAGGAGGGTTTTACTGGGAAGTTGATGGTGTGAAGCCTTTCAGTATTTCAATCATTATTCGAAACCAACTTTCACAAATGGGAAAGATCACCAACATCTTGTTTTGTAGATGCATTTTAAATGAATTGTTGTTGTTGGTGCTCCTTAACAATGAAGACCATTCTGTGTTCTACTAGTTGCATTAGCAGTAACTTAATACAGCTCTGGTATTGTTGTAGAAAGTGGTTTACATGCAGACATCTTTTCCTGTAAATCCCTTGTACTTATGCAGGCATTTCCAGGAAGGGAATAGCAGATCCTGCCACTAACAATGAAAACTACTATATATAATGAGGTACATTCTGTATATAGTTTAAATGGTTCATACTATGCATCAAAAACAAACAACAAATTATGATCATATTTGTCTATGGCGTGTCTAGAGACCCAAAAAATGGGAGAAAGGACCATCCCCTCATTTATTTCTTTTATGATGTCACAACAGGCTCATAGATGTGGGCAAACAATCGGACATAGGTTTATACAAATTCCAAAAAGTTAAAAATTCCTGTGATCGGCCCCAATCGTGATCTTAGCATTAACAACTTGGATAATAATCTGTATTTATAGAACACTTTTCAAATTTCAGGTTACAAAGGGCTTCACAAGTCAGCCAAACAAATGTAAATGGGTCATTCCATTCCATGAAATTTTCTGAACAATTTTTGCTCAACTGATTTGCCTGAACGTTTTATAGCATAAAACATACATATTTATGGTGATATCTGTGAAATTTCTTTGGAGAACTATTTTGAAACTCCAGTACTCCGTTCTCTGTTCTACTCTATAATGAAAATATTTATAATATTTATTTATAGGGTTTTTTTTGTAAATTTTTATGATTAGGTATTTCATAATAAATAGTATTCTTTGTTTTGTGTTATGTCATGCTGTTTATGATATATCACTAGTTCATTTCTGCATTATCAATGTGTGCTCAAAGATGGGACTTTTCATGATGGCTTTAATTTCTTTTTCAAATTTTAACTCACCCATAATCAAAGAATATATGGTCTACTCTCTACAATATTGCAGGTTCTGAATTAATGGCATGATGGAAAATTATAGTGAAATTTTCAGGCTTTTACCTTAAATAACTCCTGAGATGTTGTTGTTTTAACATAGCCTCAAATTTTAATGTGCAAAAAAGTGCTAAAAGTGGGTCAACAGGCAATTTATAATATATATATATATATCTTGGAAAGTATTTAATATATCAATGTAAAATTTCACAGCTACCTTTTTAAATATCCATAGTTTATGATGATAATTTTAATTTGGAATAACCCAACAATGAATAAAATGTACCAAGCGTTCTTTATTCTTTTCTCTTTTACTAGTTGCCGTCCAAACCCAGTAGCCAGTCCCTTCGCCTCCCTGGTCCGAGTGACAGGAAGAGCCACCGGATGTCACAGTTGTCCAAGCGCTATAGCCATGATGAAATGCTGCTTCTTCCCCAAATCGGCGTATCAACATCACCTTGTGGCCTGCTGGATGATAGCCTCTGTAGCACCAGTGATACGTTGGCCTCGCACAGGCACTGGAGGATCCCCAAGGTACACACTGCCTGATCCTACACAAACACCTTCACTAAGTCCTCGCTGAGCTCCAACTGTGTTCTCTTTCCGTTCCCGCTTCGCAGACCTGCTCAGGTTTCTGTTGGGACCAGGTCAGAGTTGGAGCAGCTCTGGATCACTTGTAATTCCTCAGTTTGGAGAAGGTGTTTTTAAGATACAGCGCCTTGATGCATGTAATTACTGTGTGGGTTTCAGCCCCTGTGGTGCCTTTTCTCAAGAACTCTCCATGTAGCCTTTCAGTTGTATTTTTCTGCAACCCTTAACACACATGTACAATATCTCACACTGTTACTTTTGGCCCGGTACTCCTGTGCTCCTTCTATACTTAGGATCAAAAGAAACACAACTTTAGATTCCTTGTCAGAGAATTTCCTCTTTTGTCTGTTTACAGCTCGTCCAGAGGATCAACTCCATTTACTGCACTAAACGTGGGAAGAAGAGGCTGAAGAAACAGTCCATGTCCAATGTTGAGACTGCATCTCTGAGAGGTAAGGGTTCTCTTTATTCCCTTTATCCGCTGGCCAGATAAGTGCGTAAATATTTGCGTCTCAGCCACCCACATAGAGTCCCTCTCATGGCATAAACACATGTTTGTGAAATCGCCCTCTGACCCAGAGAAAAACTTGTTGTCTGTCTAATATCTGCTCCCCAGATGACAACAGTGAAAGTGAGAGTGACTCCGATGACAGGTTCAAAGGTGAGTGACCACAGCTTTCACTCAAAGTGGTGCTACATTTCTGTTAGCTCTGAACTTTGTCTTTTTCCAAGCACTTGCGCACAGTTTTGGTTTTAGCAAGTGACCCGAACAGACCACAGAATTGCAACTGAAACATTTGCCATATGCACAGATTATCAGTAGACCGGACAACATTTATCACATGTTTGAATTCACTGAGAGGAATAAATACTGAATTAGTGATGGTTTCACTCTGTTCTGGACTCTAGCTTTCAGCACTGACAGAACAAGTGCATTACACCCACATTTAATTTCCTGACTGCCTGGAGGTCAATACACTGTAAGATTTACATTTTCGTACTACACTGTAAACTGTGAATTTTATCTGTTTTTTACGTTTGCCTCCCTCCTCAGCTCACACCCAGAGGTTACGGAAACTGCAGTCCATCCTTCGACGAGCCCCGAGCTACCGTACACTGGAGCTGCAGCTCATCGAGTGGCAAGAGAGGGAACTCTTTGAGTACTTTGTGGTTGTTTCTCTGAAAAAGAAACCCAGCAAGAACTCCTACTCCCCAGAGGTCACCTACCAGTTCCCCAAGGTAATGGACATAGTTATCGCAGACACCTTTTCCACCTGACATAACATGAATTATTTATGTTATGGAAAATAAACAAAAAAATTCAAGTCAAATGTGTCAGTGAACCTAAAATCCTTTAAAATATGGTTTAGCTTAGAATTAGAAGTACAAATCACAAACAATGCACAGATATGTCAGTGCTGAATGTTTTCCAAAGTTAACTGCATCATTATCTTTGTTGATAGTAACAACAACAACATCAACAATAATAATATGAACAACAACAACAACAACAACAACAACAACAATAATAATCATAATAATTCAATTTATATACCTAAATGGAAAGAAAATTTAAAATTAGATTGCTTTTTTTGTCCGGTCCAATTTTTCCAGACAAAATGACATGACACAGTTCAATTAAATCAAGTGAAACCTTTAATTTAATCTTCATGTGCCTGAAATAATAGACTCTTGACATATCTGTAAGATCCAAAAGGAAATCGGCTTATAAAGGAGTCTGCATAATATCAGCAATTTGTTCCAGTGATCAACTTCAAGCCTCAGCTCTTTATCCTGTTCCTCTTGTTATTCTCAAACTGGACAGGATAATTTATACCAGCAAAATTTTCCTCTGGGTAGGTTTTCCAAAGTTTCCCACTGCGAGCTGTTAGTCATGGATTACCACAGAGGCGTGTAAGCCAATGACACAAATTAATATGTATTAACATGTGACTGTGCAGGTTGTTGATGATTACAGTTTAAACTTTAAAGACCTGGGAGCCTGTTTACAGTTAAAAATAACCAGGATCCATTCGTGTGACAGGGAAGTGTTTTTAGTTGTTCAAAAATATATTTTAAGGTTATTTGGTTCAGCAGAAGTGTCCCTTGGGAGAAGTACATCTCTTCCAGTGAGGGGAACACTCACTCTGTTGTTGAGTTAAAGAGGACTCGAGGGGCCAAAGGTTTAACGTTGAATGGGAGAAATGTTAGTCTGGTCATTTATAGGTCACACAGATCTCCATGGGGAGATTAAAAAAGGAGGACAGAGTCATATGAAGGACAGTGAGCTGAATCCTCTCCTCGTCTTCCCTCCTCTCACAGCTGGACAGACCCACCAAGCAGATGAGGGAGGCTGAACAGAGGCTCAAAGCCATTCCTCAGTTCTGTTTCCCAGATGCAAAAGACTGGAGTCCTGTCTCAGAGTACAGCAGGTATGGCCAAAAAAATCTTCCAAAGTGTGCCAAAGTCTGAACTCGCTTGTCTGTTGGGTCGTTACAAAAGGCAAACATAATAACTGCAGGCAATGACTTTCAAATGACTTTGAAAAGCTTCTTTAAAGCTGCAGCACACATTAAATAGCTCTTTTCTGAGGTTGAGTTGTAGTTTTTGTTACGGGTAAATTGAAATTCATGTGCAAAATGAGTGGAGTTTTTTGTTTCTACATGCCTGCAGTGTCAGTTGTTGATAAATGAGGAAGATTACAGCCATTTTCTATCACAGATAACAGAAATAACTATTAGCCACGAGGCATATTTTGAAACTGCTGTATGTTATCAATCATTGTTTAATTTTTTCTTAGTGCTGGTTATCTTTCAAGCATCTCCACCCTTGTTGTCAGCATGTACAATGATAAAATCTTTTATCTGTGTATTGCACCTGCTGTAGCACTGCATAAATACTGTATAACACTGGGCCGGAGCCAACACAAACGTGCAGTGCAGTCATTATTATTTGCTCTGTCTTCTTATTATATGTACGTACAGTTGTCATTACACTTTAATTCTCATGGGTATACATTTGTTTTTGGCTACAGTGAGACCTTCTCCTTCATGCTGACTGGAGAGGACGGGAGCAGGAGGTTTGGCTACTGCAGACGCCTGCTGGTAAGCCACTGTTCAGCTCCTCATCCTCTGCTCCATGTTCACACCCTGCTGAGCCCCATTTGTTGTGACAGACCTTTTTATTTTAACATGTGATGCCATTTTCCGGTCAGGCTGTTGATGTGTTGTGTCCACTGTGGTTACAGGAAAGAGATGACCAAAAAAAACTTTAAAAAAAAACTATGCAAAGCTGAAGTGGGGATGAAACACCTTAAAAACTAAAATCAATGGAAAAAAATAGAGGCAGACAAAGATTATCACACTAACTGTTGTAGCAGCTGATCAGGATTAGTGTCAGCCCAGGAAATACCTTCAGATAGTGTTAGTAGGAAAAACATCTGGAATAACAAATCACACATTAACAGCAGTTTTTTTTTTCAGTTGCTATAAAATGGATTTAAGTGATTTTATACATATATTGTCATGATACATTTAATTGAATATATAAATCTGAATTTATGAATGTATTCTGAATTTGACATAGTCAATATGGTCTTAAAATGAACAGAGAAAAATCTACATATCCAAAAAGCTAGAATTCAGTCGGAAAGCACATAAAAATGCAATAAAAATATATAAAAATTCAAGATAAAAACACATTTAGGATTGACTCATTCAATTTAATGAGGGCTTTTAGGAGAGGCAAGACAAAGAGAAACCATGAAAAATCCAAACTTTGTCATTCTGAAGCATTTCCTCTCTATAATGAGGCCGGGGAGTGCTTTGAAGTGTTTTGTTGAGCTTCCCATTTAGCTTGCGGGAAGAGAGCACGACTCTGTGGGATTTTGTGAATGTGGCTGTGATTCTGTTTGCCATTTGGTATTTTCTGAGTATGTTTATGCTGCTTCAGTGTGTATGTTCTCTGACGCTGACTACATATGAGGAATTCTTTGACCAGCGAAAGTGTTTGCTACTCTCGGTTACGCACAATCTACGCTGTTGATCTGAGATTCATCTTGATAGAAGCAGATTCTAATGAAGGTAGTGAAAGAGGTGAGCTGCTCTCCTCCAGTAACTTCGCTTCCTCCCTGCTGTCTGTCCAGCAGTTGGCAGCAACCGAGCATTCCTGAGGACTTGAATCAAGCTCCACATAGTTGATTTAATCATCCATTTGGAAAAGCAGGGGAGAAACAAGAGGAGAAAACTGTATACCTAATATGGACAAGTGGATTGGTGTTTGTTGAGTGCCTGTGTTCATTTGTGTCTGTGTGTTTGAGTGTTTGTGGCTCTTGTTTCGAAGCACATAATGGTCCATGAGTGTGCCGAGGACGGATGCTATCAGCGGGAGCAGATAAACCACCTGTGTTTAGGAAGGAAGAATCCACATGAAAGACTTTCACCTCAGATGGCAGATTAAATCAAAGACCTCTTCATATTATGTTATCCTGGTGGTCTAGTCATGGCAATTTTGTGAACCTTTATATATCTGTATTTACATTTACACCGATCAGCTACGACATTAGAACAGTGTAAAACATTCTCCTCTATGGCAGCGACTTCCCTTAACAGGACAATGTGCCAAAAAAACTCCTCAGGAATGGCTCGAGGAACACAACAAAGAGCCTTAATCTTTGACCCGACCTGCAAACTCCCCAATTCCCAACCCATTCCAGCTGCAACCGACAATCTGCTGCAAATATCTCAGTGCCAGACACCATGGGGCACCCCTAGAGCAGTTTTGGCAACACGAGGGAGACCTACACAATATTAGGCAGGTGGTTTTAATACAGCGACTGATCGGTGTATTCCAATTTTACACACCAAGCTCAGTTTGCTGTGAACATTATTCAGCCTGTGACTCTGGAGGAGCCTGAAAAATAACCCTAATGACGTCTGAAAATGAAGTCATTATCTTCGCTTGGGCCTGGAGACTACAAACCTTTAGCAGAAAGTCTGTGTTGCAAACTGTGAAAGATGCAAACTGTTACCAGGCAGAGAGGCTTTGCAGAAGTCGGTTGCAATATAGGAAATGCACAGTCCAAAGACATGGGGACTTAGTCAGAATGTTTTGGCTTCTGCTGTTTCGATTTTTTAACCTGCTCAGACAGATTTCAGAACATCTGTGAATGGACTGCTTTATCAAACACCGGCGTGTCTTCTTTCTCTTTCAGCCGACTGGGAAAGGACCTCGCCTTCCAGAGGTGTACTGTGTCATCAGCCGGCTGGGCTGTTTTGACTTGTTCTCCACAGTGAGTTCAGTCTTGTCCTCGAGCCACACATACATGCATGTTCACACTCACGCACACACACACGCGTAGAAAGCCAGCTACATATGCGGGGTTTGTAGCTGCGGTTAACCCGTCTCACAGCTGAAGGAAATGACTTTCAGCAGACATTCTGCTGAACGCCTCTTCATTGGTAAACCTGATTTCAGTCTCTCTCTTTTTTTAAACTTTCTGATTTCCCAGATTAATTGATTCCTTCACTTTTGTCTCACTGGTGCCAACGCAGAGCAGAGCAGTCTCTCTGTTTGACTTTTTCAGCCCTTATCTGATTACTTTATTAATTCAAAGTGAGTGAATCCAGACTGTTGAAACAAAGTGGCTGCTATATGACATGGAAATAAAATAACACAGAATATTTCAAAGACAGTGTGCATATGCGCTGTCATAATTGTTTAATAGGGAGGCCTGTGTGTAGCCCACTGAGACTGTAGATGAGCTGTTTTATGAAGCCTGAAATAGAACAGTGGAAAACTGTATTCAGTAGCTGAGTTAAAGCATAGAAGCTGCACCGTGTTGATGAAGTATTAAAGGTGTTTTTA
Source organism: Chromis chromis (assembly GCA_900302755.1). Lineage (NCBI taxonomy): Eukaryota > Metazoa > Chordata > Actinopteri > Pomacentridae > Chromis > Chromis chromis. The sequence goes on from OMNN01096875.1 coordinate 37,161, forward strand.
CCGTTTAGCACTTAATTTGTGAATGTGTTTAAGAGCACCAAAGTCTGCCTTCTTTTGCATCATGTGATGTTTTAGGACCAGAACAGAGACTCCCTTTAATGTCTGATTTTTAAGAACAATACAGCAACACACCGTAGATTAAAGTGATTTCATAGGTGCTGATGATAAAGGAGGTTGGCAGCATTTGATTTCAGAGGGAGTTGTGTGAGAGAGACAGAGATGGAGAGAACGAGAGGGGCGATATCATATGACCTCGAAAACGAACTATTCTCCGATCAACTTTCCAGACAGGAGGCAGCTTGGACCAAAACAGGCAGACAGGCACAATGAGTGGAATTTTCCAATCACACAGGCATGGAAATACAGTCATTTGCTATTTTTCAAAACAGAAAATGAATGCTGAGTTCTAGACAAGTGCTCAAACACATGATAACATATTAAAAGTTTCCATTAGTTGGCACCATCGTCGATAAGTTTGATGATCACGAGTTAAAACTGGATAAAATATACAAACTGTGCTCTTTCCTCTCATGTTCAGATCCTGGATGAGGTAGAGAGACGGAGGGGCATCTCAGCAGCTCTGGTTTATCCCTTCATGAGGAGTCTGATGGAGTCACCCTTTCCTGCACCAGGGAAGCTTATCAAAGTAAAGACATTCCTGCCTGGCGCAGGAAACGAGGTAAAGCAGAACACAAATAATAATGTTCAGGAACAGTGTGGCAGGAAGTGTGATTTATAAATGAGGCCTGCACTTGTGTCACTCAGGTCATTGAGCTCCGGCGGCCCACCGACTCCAGACTGGAACACGTGGACTTCGACAGTCTGTTCAGATGCCTGAGCGTTCGGCAGGTGATTCGCGTGTTTGCTTCGCTGCTGCTGGAGCGAAGGGTCATCTTTGTGGCTGATAAACTCAGGTGAGTTCCCACCACTCCCAGTCTACTGAATCTTTCCCTCAGCAGTGAAATGGGCTGGATTTTGAAATACCAAAATTCTCAGTGGTTCCTTTTCTCTGTTCACCCATTTGATTTCTGTCACCGTTGGTTTCCTCTTTCAGTGTGAGAGATTAGGTCTGTGACTTTTACTTAGTTTGACCCTTTGTGCATATTTTATACTAATGCAGCCAAAAAAAACTAATGCCGTGGAATAGTTCATTTGCTACATTTTTGTTGTAATGTAAGATTGCCCAGACTATTCTGACAAAAAATAATGTTGTCTCTGGACATAAGAGGCCCCAGAAAGTGAAAGTTCATTAATTTACTGAATATCACTTGTGAAGCCCGGTGATAGACTGGCAGCTTGAATAGAACACACACCACTCCTCATCCAATGTCAGCCTCCTGCGCCTCAACAGAATAAAGGAGTTAGAGAATGGATGGATACCACGAATAGAATGACTCGGATGAAAAATATTATGACGGCACAGATTGCCAAAGGACATATTTAGGTTTGTTAATTGGGCTCCAGGGGCTCCACTGGCACTGTGTTTTTGTTTTCCGTGCCTCCTGGTCATCTCAAACAGAGAAATAAGAAGAGTTTGAAGCAGCCTGTCAGCTGATGGCAGCATTGCAACAACCTCCCCACACACATAATAATAGCATTGTGCTGTGGTTTTGTCAGCTGGAGCTTAAGAGATGCACCATGTGGAGCGGTTTGATTGTGATGTTTGATGCTGATTAGCATCGGAAAGTCAGGCAACAGGTCGGTCAGCTGCCAGCTTTGATACCAGGAGTAAAGTGGGTCACAGCAGTGAGAGGAGAGCAGGGTGGGTCTGATAAGATGTGAAGAGTCTCCAAGGACTCCGTGTCCCAGTCTGTCCTCTCGTTACAGAAAATAGAGGGGTACTGTCAGAGCATCGGAGGCGAGGGTGGAGTGGGAGGAGATTTGAGTGGAAGAAGTAATCTCTCCATGTATCAGAGCCCAGTTTAAACAAACATCAGTGGGGGCAGTGACTGTGAGGGAAGGAATGCACTTCCTGTGTGCGCGACTCTGCCCTCTGTGATCTGTGGCTCAACTGTCACCGTTTGACTTATGGTGCCACGTTCACTCCCTACGTACGAGCGACCTTAGTCTCTGTGTCTCTGGAGAAAATTTGGCCAAGCTGCTCATTACCAGAGGTGATAACATCAAGGAGTCACTGGGTGGGAATCGTGAAGTCACTCACAATACAATTTTATCATGATATGTGGCCCAATAGCTGCCAATTCTGTAATTTTGTGATATCTTGCATGACAATCATTGATGGTGTTTCCTTGTAATATTTGTGTAGCTGCATTATGAAATGCTTTTGGTTCTTGGACATAATTTTGTGCAATAAAGTGCATTTGTCACACTTTTCCTCTGCCCCACCACAAAGTTGACATTTTTAATTTTTAGCTAAATATCTCAACAACTATCAGATGGATTGTAATGAAATGTGGCCCCTTCAGGATGAATTGTAATAATTTGGGTGACCCGTTTGCTTTTGATTTAGCACCAAAAATAGTGACTTTCCCATCCGCCTTAGGAGCTAATTTGTGTTTAGATCTAATTACCATCTGATTGCATGCTAACATGCAGAAACAAGGAAGATCATCACCACCATGCAAACTTAAACTGGCAGAAGGTTAAATTACTGCAAAGAAAACCATCAGTTACAAGCCTTCAGTAAAGCAAGGATTTGTAAAAATAGAATTTCAAGCTACATATAAAGTTAATAAAACCAAAATAACTTTAATAAAGCAGTATTTTACAGCTTCTTGTTTGTATGATCTGCTCAAACCATGCATGTGTGTTTGTGTGTTGCATGTGTATGCATGTATGTGAGCATACATGCAGTGCTTCTGTGTTTTGGTTTCATTTAAACAGTGACAGGGCCTCACTGCGGCATTAATGACTGCGATGATAAAAGAGCTTCTCCCTCTGGGACTCTGGTACATAATCCATTCCCAAAATACCTCAGCTGCAGAGCATGATGTATACGTCTTTCCGCTGAAATGTATATCCAACATATGAAGGAACCGAAAGGAAAAGCCATTTTAGGCAATAGTTGCGTTCACTCTTGCAATATTACACTGAAACCTTTGTTGTTTTTTCCAGAGCGGTTGTTGCCTCTACATGAAAGTCTGCACAGACAATTTCTTTTAAGTGATCATTGACCTTCTGATGCCTGTAATAACAAGTTGGACGCCTAATCAGATAAATTCATCATCAGTTATGTCACTCTGTAACTGCTTAACTCGATTGACCTGCAGATGCTGGATGAGCTTTGTCAGTGCTGTGGACTTGTGTAAACAGTCTCTGTCAGTCCTCAGGCTAGAGCGGTAAACGGTTAGCAAATTGTGTGTGCATATCCAGATCTGTCTCATAGCCTGGCTGTCAATTGCTCTGACAGTAAAGGTGTTGCTGTGTATTAGATCTGAACGGCTTTTTCCTGATATGTCTCCATTGTTCAGATAAATTGTCCTCAAACTTTTTTAGGGATCCTTCCTTTTAAAAGAAAAAAAAACATCCATACCTTCCGAATAAATTTCACTAAAATCAAAGGCAACAAATGCATTTTGTACAAAAGAAGAAGTAATGTTAAACCCTGCAGAAGACACAAAGTTCTCCTACAATGCTGACAGTAAACTTGACCTTCTCTGCAATGTTTTAATCTGACTTACCACCATCAAACAGTGTCCTGCTGCCAAGATGTCTTGTCACAGTAAGTGGCATTTTGTGATTGAGGTAGCAAAGAAGAAGAGAAAAGAATTTAATGAAATATGAGAAGTCTGTGCTTGACAGAGTGAAAAGGGAGGAGACTGTGGAGGGAAACTAAACAATGGCTGAAAGCTTTTCTCATAGCTGTGGTGAATTAATCAAGCTCACTTTTCTGTGGTGCAGCAGGCTGCTTGGGTTTCTAGACACACTTTTGTCTTTCCCACGTGATAAAAACTACAAAACATGAAGTCTCCGCTCTATGTAAAATATGTGTTATAATCCATTATCTGGAGGTGAAGTTGCAGGTATGTAGATTGCCGACATGTTTTGCAGCTGCAGCGTTATGATCTACGATGACTATAATCGCCAGACAGGTAGAATTATTGCCACTGCTGAAGGCATTCTCTAATCAACACGTATGGAAGCATGCTCATTTCATTCAGTCCTCTGTTATTCTCACACTTTCTCTAACACACTCTGCAGAGCTGGTATGAAGCCAAAACCACTTTTAACAACTCAGCCGGTTTCCCATGTGGTATTTAACTCCGAGGTAGAGTGAAACACTGCAAACATGTGAAATGTTTCTGTTTTTTTAAAAGAGCTGAGAAAGATGGCTATTACCAGAGTCTGACCAGCTGATTTTTACATCAGTGTCGCTCTCGTGGGTGTTTACGCCCACATGTAGACCCTCACATGCTCATGTAGACACTCATATACTCAAACACCTGGTGCACATTCGTTTGCTCTCAAGACAGCCTTGATCAAACTCAGACGTTGTTCAGGTTTTAATAAGAACATGTATAGAGCTTTCCGTCGGGAGGCCATTTCTCATTGTAAAATGGCTTCTGCTGTTAGACCCAGAGCCGGTGGCTGGAGATCCTTATAGACAGGAAGTGAGGGAAAACCATTTGGGGACTAAGGGAGTGAGCAGAGAACATTCTGCTAAAGGATAAAAATACTCCATGTGCAGCTTTCCCGACAAGTCCTATAGGTCTGTATATACTCCGCTTCCACTTTATATGATTTCTAGGTGTTATTTTGAGCTTGGGAAGACATTGAAGGATGGTTTTGTGGCGCTTTGCAGCACAGCTGGCGTCTGACAGCTGTGGTTCAGTTTGTGGTTCAGTCTTTGTCTTCTGTCTGTGGAGTCAGCCATGCCAGAGCTGATCGACGCAGTGCAGAGCTGTGATGATACAGCCCATTGCCCCCGCCCCACACACTCCTCACAGACGAAGCCTGCCGATCCCATGTTTCCTGGAGTATCTGCCAGTTCAGCCTCACACACATTAAACCAGGCCTGGCAGACCAATGAGAGCTAATATATCAGGATTATCTCCCAAACCTCAATACATAACAGCTCCACACAAAGCAGAATTGCACCTTTTTTCCTTCGTCCTGGGAGTGCGATCATAAATTTATACGACTTTCAAATGTGCAATCAAATAGAAATTAATCAGATTAATTCTAGTTTATGCGTCTGTGGTGTAATCTTTACGAGCAAAATGGGATTAAACATTTGAGAGACAGATGCTTCCGTCTCACAAACTCTGCATCATCTTGGTGTGTTTAAGTTTTATTGTCTTTCCAATCGAGACATAACTTGTTGCATCGGGTTTCACTGAACGACTCATTTTACCATCCTCTTGTATCTATATAAGGGCAACAGAATAACAAGAAAGTGCACAGTCATGCTGGCAGCTCTGCTGTGGCACAGCTGTGTTTTGAACTAAATGTTAACATGCCCACTGTTAAAATGTGAATGTTTCCCATCCCACTTTGACAAGTTGGCATGCAAACATTTGCCACAAGACACAAACTACAGCTGAGGCTGATGGGAAAGTTGCTAGTTTTGCAGGTATTTGGCCATAAACCAAAGAATTTTATGACAATCCATCCAATAGCTACTAAAACATTTAAACCTGGACTAAAGTGGTGAACTGACCAAACACACAGACCAATGTTGACACCTTGAGAGCCGCACGGCTAAAAACCACCTAACAACATAATCCCATCTGCCTCTGTACTTATCTACATATACAAACCCCAAATAATAAATCATCCTCAAGTCAAGATAACCTGACGTCTCTTTCTGCTTGCACTGAATTCAGATCTTTAATTCAAGATGTTTCATTTTTTGTAGCTTGTTTTTTATCCTTACCAATTAGTGGATGTGTAGGCTAGAAAGCATTTTTTTATGTGTGTTTAAAGTTTTGGTCTGGATCTAACGGGAATGTCCCTCTCTCTTTCCAGAGTTGAGTGGCAACCTCTGGTAGTGCAGAGTGTTTTCATTGCAAGTTCATTTTCTCCCAGGAGTGTGCGGTTGGGGAACGAGTGTAATGGATCCTTTTGGTATCAGTGGTGTGTAGGGCCGTGTGTAGCCCGTGGCGAAGGTTTTCTGAGATCTGTGCCCCATCACTCCCTGTTGGAACTCGTCAAACCCAGGAGACGGGATCTGTTAGGAATTATCAAAGCCCTCCCCAGGCAAATGGAAATCAGACTGGCCAAAGTAAAGCTGCAAGTGCTTCATGTTATGAGGGAACTGGAAAAGGCCTAAAAAGACTGAACGCTGTGGTTATTGTAGCCTTTGGGTTTCACTGGTGTAATTCTATTTTACCCTGTCAAGAAAACACATTTTAATCTTGGCAATTTGACTCATGGGAAGCTGAGACGAAAAAGGCCTGTGGCAAACGTGGAAAAGACTGCAGGGGTTTGTCGTTTTTTCACTGATTATGGTGCTGATCCCAAATCTCCGTATGTTGCTCCAACACTTAGTCAGTAAAGTTTCTCTGGGCTGAAACTGAACAAGGTTACATAAAAGAAGGGAGTAACTTCTGTTTACTTGAATGTTCTGTCTGCTGTTGATGACTGCGACCATGGAAAACATTCCTCATTAAAAGTGTATACATCTCAAATAGGGTGCCTTTGCATACCATGTTTGATCCCTGGTCTTGTTCTTGATCCATACTGATTTAGTGGTCTTTTATGTTTGTGTGTCTGTGATTGGGGCCACAGTTTATTTTCACTCTCTTTGTGTACATGGACTGGACAGTATGTAGAAGACAGAGGGGAGGAGGGTCAGCCACTGTCAACAAGCGACGGATCGTGAGAAAGACGGGCTGCTATTTGTGATCTTGATGTTATACCACAGCTGTCGGAGTTAAACCGAATTGCTGCCTTTTGGTATTGCGTCAACAAGCCCCCAGCTTAACTATAGCAACATGTCGGAGTCACGCCACCCCTGCAGATACAGTCGAGTAATGTCACAATAATTCACTTTATTGGGCTCACCCTTCGTCATTGTGGTCTGTAGTAGATGGTGTTCAACTCTGAGTGGGAGAAGTGGAAGTGCAATAGATTAAAGCTTTCATTTGTCCAGAGGTTGTGAAGTCTTTGAGAGTGTGAGAACGGTCTGTTGGATCCCGCTGTACTTCAGATGAGCTGCAGGAAGAACAAAGAATCAAAGACTACTTAGCTGTGCTGTTATGGCTCATATAAAAGTAACTGTTCCAGGGAACAGAGGATCAAATAGTCATTTAACTTGGAGAACGAGCTGAACGGAATGGATGTAAATACAGTTTATGCTCTAATAGTTTGGTATGTAGCCCAGTTAGTGATTTAATACTAATGATTCAAACATTTAGGAGGAGAATATATATTTTTTAACTTAACATGACCATACCAAAGCCACCACACAACCCTCCACTCCCCTTTTAGCCTTGGAAACTAAGGTATTTTATTATCTAGCGACACATGTGCCCATGTGTTTTGACTGTGTTGGCTTTAATCATGTTGTTGTGTGACTTTGAAGGTGAATGATGTGTCTTTCTTTTTTTGTCTCCCATCATTAGCACCCTGTCCAGCTGCATGCATGCGGTGGTGGCGCTGCTCTACCCCTTCTCCTGGCAACACACCTTCATCCCCGTGCTGCCGGCATCCATGTTGGACATCGTCTGCTGCCCCACTCCCTTCCTGGTGGGGCTGCTGTCCAGCTCATTGCCGAAACTTAAAGAGTTGCCCGTAGAAGAGGTGAGTACGGTTTATTTTACAAACTCTGAATTTTACGTTTCAGACTGATGTCTCCTACATTCTGCATCTATGTGTCCCTGATTGTTCTGCCACTTTCTATGCGTTCTGCTCGTTCTCCGAAGTGTGTTTCTTGGAGTACTTGACATTAGTGTCTTGGCTGATAAATTACAGCAATACAGATTCAGGGTAATTCCATTATGAATTGGCAACTGCTGCTCTGCCTGTTTGACCTCCTCTTCCTCTACTTGTATTATATCAGGGAACTAGCCAAGCGACTTCCAGTCAAAACCGACAAAACTGAGATCACCTCAGTGTTTTCAGGCAATAATTGGCGGAAATTACACAAGTTACATAAGCATTTCGTTTATACCTGGTTTTCTTAAGTAAAAATAATTAAAGATTTGTCTTCTCAAAGCACTGATGATTACATACGTACACCAATCAGCCACAACATTATGACCAGTGACAGGTGAAGTGAATAACATTGATCATATTGGTACTATGTGGTGTTCTGCTGGAAAACCTTGGATTTTGGCATCCGTGTTGATGAGACTTAGACACCCAAATAAACATTGTCCCAGAACAAGCACACTCCCTCATGCAAATGGAAATCCCAAATGTCACTGGCCTACCCCCACAGGAAAATGCACCCCACCACATGGCAAAAACATCAACCAATCAGGAACATCTTGAGGAACATGACAGTTGCCCAAGATGTTGATTTGACCTCCAAACTTCCTAGACCCCATTCTGATCAAGCATCAACAGGATGCAGTGGAACAAGTTTGATTGACAGAGGCCCCACTGCACAAGCCAGAGTACCCAAAGGATCCACTGCCAACGTCCTGGTGCCAGACCCCATAGGACACCCTGAGAGGTCCTCTTGTCCATGCCCAATGGTTCAGAGCATTTTTGACCACATAATTGGGGACCAACACAATATTAGGCAGGTGGTCATAATGTTATGCCTGATCGGTGTATGTCTGTGTATTGTAAA
>OMNN01096876.1:0-16829 GCA_900302755.1 Chromis chromis
CTCCACCCCCACCTCCCTTCCCTCCCCCCGTGGGGCTGAAAGCCCATTGATTTGTTGATTTCTCCTCTTTTGTCTGCGGCCGGCCGAGTGTTAACGGGACATCCAGGGTCCAGAGCACGGTGCCAGGACTTTTGGCATGGGAGATTAAGGTCCTAATCTGGGCATCTGTCAATGTCCAGCCCCCCTTCTCCCTTGTGGCTCTGAGAAAGGCCTTTTCTTGAGTTATGTTCAGAATAAATGAGCTGTTCAAGCCGTAAACTGATCTTTGCCCAAGAGGAAAAGAAAACGCATCAGTTCAAATGGTCTCAGACAAACAGAGCATCAATACAACCACTTCACTTCACTTCACTTCTTGCAGAAGCAAACACTTTAAAAAGCATATTCTTTTAACATTTTTAAGCTGTCTGGTTATGGCTAATGTTGGTTTAATGTACAAGAACATTCACAATATATCACTGAAGCCTCTTAAATGGTTTGGAACTAGATGAAGCGTTGGCTCCAGATTAACAAGAAGCACCACTAGAGAGGACTACATTTTGGTCATCAACACTTAGAAACGTAGCTGAAGGATACTCAATTTTCAGCTAAAAGACACTGCATGTAGCCAGTATTGGTAATAAGTGTCTGGATGGGACTTTCTTGCACTGATGAAGTATCTATTTTCAATAGTTAGGACTGTTTATGGTGTACTTTCCAACTGGAGACTAATCTTGTTTCCTGTTGATTGTTTTGGGGTTGTCATTCCTTTATTGTTTATAATTTTGATCATTTTGAAAACAATATGGTAATAAATAAAGTTGTATTGGATTTAATGGCTTTGTGTGTATGTGAAAATAAAGACAGAGAGACAAATAAATGCGCAAGATGCATGGAGACAGATCAGTGCCATATATTACTGTATGTACATCTATAATCTTGTACATACACCTGTTTACTTCAGTTCACTGCTTCGCATAATCACATCAGTTGGATGTGTCCATAACGAGGTGTGGTGGTGATAATCTCCCAGTTGGCAAGAAGAGATATCAATGCAATTATATACCAAAGCCATGTGAGGTAACAAGCACTATTATACAATTTAATAAAGCTTCCAAATAAACTAACATTACAGAACAGATGAAAGACTCACATGAGGAGACGAAGTCACCCAGGATTTTAGTTATACTATGTCTCCATCTAGTGGAGAAAAATCTGACATGCAAATCATAATATATCATTTTCCTAAAGCAAGGCTGAATTTGACGTCGATGTACAGAGGAGATTATGACACACCAACTGGATCTTTGTATTTGTGTTAAGTCTTGATAAGGAACTCAACATGAACAAGTGAAATTACATGACCAGTAACTTGGTGAAATTATCCATAATATTTAGTAAAGATATTAAAACTTTGATTTTATTTTTTTTTCAAGATTAAAAATCAAAATATGACTGTTGCATACACATGGATTTCTGCTCTAGTTTTAGTGCTTGTCTTCCATTTGTAAACTTATTACACATTAGACCATGAACTGTCACAGGTGGAGCTACATTAAAAATAGTAAAGCTCACATCGCCATCTGGTGGTTCACTGAGACAAACATGAATAAACAACAATGCAATAATGCTTGAACAAAGTTTGCTTTGTGGTTTTTATTGAATAATGTACATAGAAATCATGATAAACTTACAGTGAAAAGATTATATGAACATTATAAAAGTAGCAAAACATTCTCACTGTAAACTTAAAATGCTTATTAGTATTAGAAAAAAATTACTTTGTGCGTCATACTGTAGTGACAGCTGTACAGTTACAATATTGCACCCAAAATAATCTGTTCAGTCGATGACACCAAACCACAACAACTTTATTTCATCTTTCAATCGCATCACTCAGTCGTTCTAAAAGCATTCACATCCAACCATCAGGCAGAAAGCAGTGCTTTACAACAGTTTTAGACAAACAATGTGCATCTTTCACTTTCTTACAGCATCTTAAAGACATGCAAAAGTTTGGATTTGGATATCTGGAGATACAGTATCTCAAGACCAAGTCCAGAGTTCTTTAAAAAAAACTAAAATATTTTATACTTTAATATTTATGTCACAACTTTTAAAATCTTATAATGTACCTTTTATAAAATTTTAAAGACTTCAATAATTGACAAGTGCTGGTTTAAAAATGAATAAAGTATTACTTTCAGCATGCATATTATGCGTAAACGGAACAGCAATTTAATTGCTCTCCTGTGACCTTCAAGATGAGTGAAATCAGTGGCAGATATTCAGAGCTGAAGATCCTGATTGAACCATCTAACTGGAGACGAGCCTGTCACACGGCAGCAGCTGGCTGACACCAACTTTCTTAGCACAGTCATTCTGCAGAAACAAAATGCAAATTGTGAGTTAAATTAGCGTCAAGGCCTTTTTGTGTAAGCAAAAGTTACATATTTTGGTCAATATACTTGAGCTTTCTTGCTGAGAGGATCGACACCACAGATGTCTGTACACAAGAGGTGCCTCTAAAGCTCATTAAATGACTCACTACAGGTATGTCTTAATTATTTCATCTGTAAAAAAGTGCAAAGTTGTGGTCTTACAGGGGGTCATGTGACCAGCTATTGCTTGGTGAGGGAAGTGTGTGCCCAGTAATTAAATGACTGTGTGGCTACAGAACAGCTTGGCACAAAACACCAGGAAATTCAGTAAATGTTTTTTTCACATTTAGATTTTTTTGCACAGACAGTACTCAATAAATAACATCTTCTTATTATCCTTGCACAAGTTAATGAGCTTTAGAGGAGCTAGTTTGTGTTTTTTGGTCATTTTGGACAGAGCTGGGCAGATTGTTTTCTTCTGGTTCCAGTTTTTAATGGTAAATTATGCTAACTAGCTAATACAAATTTCACTTTCAGGCTGTATCCTAACAAGAGAGTGGTATCAATCCTCATCTACTTCTCTGCAAGAAAGCGAATTAGAGCATTGCACTTTAAAAAATATAAATGATGGTTTACCCACAAAATATCACATCTGTTCCTTCATTTTCTAAACAACAACTGCTATGAGTCAGGACAACGCTATATGAAGCCTTCATTTGGACTAGTGTGAGAACATCACCACCTCTCAATTCTTACCATGTAGTTGACCACATTGATGTGGTAGGGAATCCCACCCATCTCCTTACATTTCTTCATGTTCATCCTCTCTGGATCTCCAGCAGCCAAGACAGGGACACCGGGGTCAGCCTGCAGCACAACAGCAACATTAAAACACAAGTGCACAATCAGGGGTATAGGATTAGAGAGTGACAGGAGGAACCGCTAACATCTAGGGTTTGGTGTCATCATGCCTATTTGTCCAGGACTGACCTTCCCAGTAAATTCAGTCCAACATCACACAGTTTGATGCAAAGAAAAGTTTCCAAGATAGTCAAAGTTCTTGTGTCCACAATCAGAAAGCATACTGACCGGCATTAGAGGCTTTCCATAAAATTGCATTTGCTGTCCAAAAATAACTTTTACAGCAAAACTACAGTTTGCAAGTGAACATACAGGCAAAGAGGAGGCCTTTTGGAGTAATGTGCTCTTGACAGATGAGTTCAGATATTTGGTGTGGACCAAAACCAGCTTTTCAGGAAAAGAGCCTCATACCAACTGTGACACTTGGTGGTAGAAATGGTTTGGGGTTGCTTCACTGCCTCAGCGACTGGGCTGCTTGCATTCAATTATGAATTCTGCATCATATCAGAGAGTGTTTGAAAATAATGTGAGACTATCCATCCAAAAGTTGAAGTCAAACCAGAAGTGGACCTTTCAGCAGGTTGTTGATCCTAAGCACACTTTTAAATTCACCCAGGAATGACTCAAAAAGAAGAAATGGAGAGTTACTCAAAAAAGCCTAAATTTGAATCCCACTGAAATATTTAGATTAAGTTACATTAGATTCAACTTTATTGTCATTGCACATGTCACAAGTACAAGGCAACGTAATGCAGATTGCATCTAACCAGAAGTGCATAAGTAGCAACAATATACATAAGTGTATAATATAAATATGGATAATATACTATATGTACAGTGGTGCAAATTGTGCTTATTAAAAAGGGGAACGTTTATACAGTAAGTACAATAGTGCAATGGGAATGATTTACATTTTATACAGAGTGTGCAATAGTGCAAATGTTGTAGAGGGATTTGAAATGGGCAATAAATGCAAGACAAGTTTCTAAATCTTTGAAGGATTTTTGCAAGAAGAGAGGTCAAAATTATGCAAAATGCCTATGAGAAGTTATTCCTGCTCAAGGGGGCAATATTAGCTGAGACCACTTTTCTACAGAAGACATCTATTGATATCTTTGTTGAATTATTTATTTATTTATTTTTTAAATTGCTTTTGGTTGTTCAAGTACTTTTCCTGTATGCACATTTCCAAAGAGGATCAAATGTTAGCTTTTTCAGATACATCAATATAGCAAAATATTCCACTTATTTCTTCACATGACTGATTCATCTGTATACCAACACTCCATCAGTTGTACTCACAGGTTCCATGTTCCTCTGGATGGACAGCAGGTCTGACATTCTGTCACTGAACCCAGGGGCAAAGTGCTCTGGGTTGATTGCCACAAAACACTGACCCTGAAGACACAAAACAGGTAACACTGTGAACTGACCCAATGCAAACAGTAAAGTGCGCCCTGACATGACGTAACATGGCCTGAAGTCAGTCACTGTGCTTATCTTTTAGATAACAACTTTCAAATACGTAAAACTTGTGACATGGTTGATTTCTTTGCTTTTCTTCAGTGAGAACTCATAATTTTACGAACTTTGTTCTAGATAAGCTAATCATCAACACATTGTAACAGCATCTCTGTTGTGTATTACTTATCTCAATCTATTAAGAATTGTATTTACCATTAAAATGGGAACTTTAAATAAATTATTCTGAATTTCCAGAAGTGATCAGTTTCTTTAAGGTAACTGCTCTCTCTTTTACTTCGACTGGAGGAACATGACATACTGTATCTATGTTTTTAAAGCCTGAACTAATTGAATAAATTTCAAAGGTGCATTTTCCTATTTTGATGGGGGAAAAAAAAGGTCTTGGCAGTGAGTAGCTACAAGCTACAGGTAAATAATTTACAAATTGTTTCTAAGTCTGTTTTATTTGGCAGAAAACAAGATGAGCGGACAAGCAGGCCAACATGACTACAGCTACAACAAGTTCCTCTGGGGGTCGATCTCTTACACGATGTCCTCTGTAAAATCACAACACAGCACCAAAACAAAACGTACCAGGTCAGCAACACGATCCGTCACTTTCCACGTGCGGATGCGATTGCTGTACTGGGCACCAGCCAGGATACCACAGAACACCTCCACCATCATTCCCAGACCGTAGCCTTTGTACCCTCCTGCAGGACGGCAACATAATCAGGATAAATGATGCAATAAATGTACTATTTCTGAACAACATCAACAGTGCTTATGTATATTCTTGTTTATTTTTCGACTGAAGTCCTGACATTTCTGCAGTTTCCCTTCTCTGGAAATAATAAAGGCTTATCTTATCTTATTTGCCATACTCTATTATACAATAAGCCTCTACATCATCATCCAAACTTGGAAAAAAAAAACATTTTATTCTTCCATGAAAAACTGTGAGTTAATGTGAACATTTGTGCACAAAAAATGCACAGATTGGTGAAGTGGAAGAAGAAAAACATTTGGGACTGAGAACCACTCACTTAAAAATAACTAATTTTACTTATTTTTTGGTTCCGTCCTGCAACTTTTAATGAGTAGCAGGTTTTTTAATGAATTGTGAAGATTTTGCACTAAGTGTCCTTTTTTTTTTAGATTGGACTCTTGGTGTATATACTGCACATAACAGACAGACAATCAGACAAGTAGTGGGAAATCAGATCAGTGTTTAAATTACAGACTGTGCAATGTCTGTCTGATTGACAAAGAAATTATACATGCTAAAATAGTAGGAAAAGAGGATTCTTTTAACGTATGACATCTGAATGTGAGCAGAATCTCAAACTGTAACTGTAAGACCGAAGGGGAAAACTTCAGTATTATTTCACAATGACATGCTAACAGAATGAAAACAGAATCTCGTACTGCCTGACTGAACAGGTTTATCTGCTGGCTTCTTACCTGTGGCTTCATTGCCACCAATAGGCACCAGTCCTCCTCCATTCAGGACTCTCTTGGGGTCTGTTGTCAGTTTTCCCTTAGGGTCACAGCCCCAGCCCTCAGGAATGGGGTCTCCACGACGCTCATGGAGCTCGATCTATGCACATCAGATAAAGTAAGAGAGTAAAAGCGTACTGTATATGTATTACTTTTTTTTCTTAAGTCATTCAGGAGGACACACTATGTCTTGGAACCCTCTTTGTGTTATTTGATTTTGATTTCATCATTAATAATGTTTGACTTGACCTCTTTTAGCTGATAGGAATGTGATGCCATTATATGAATCCATTCAGAAGTTATATATTGTACACCGATCAAGCATAACATTATGACCACCTGCCTAATATTGTGTTGGTCCACCTCATGTGGTCAAAAATGCTCTGAACTGTTGGGCATGGACAAGAGGACCTCTCAGGGTGCCCTATGGGGTCTGGCACCAGGACGTTGGCAGTGGATCCTTTGGGTACTCTGGCTTGTACAGTGGGGCCTCTGTCAATCAAACTTGTTCCACTGCATCCTGTTGATGCTTGATCAGAATGGGGTCTAGGAAGTTTGGAGGTCAAATCAACATCTTTTACAGGCGATTGTCATGTTCCTCAAGATGTTCCTGATTGTCTCCTAAGTCTCATCAACACGGATGGTAAAATCCAAGGTTTTCCAGCAGAACACCACATAGTACCAATATGATCAATGTTATTCACTTCACCGGTCAGTGGTCATAATGTTGTGGCTGATCGATGTACATATTGACACAACGTAATTTTGGCCTTACCTTTCCAAGTGCTACTGCTGAGGTGGCCATGTCTAGAACAAAGCTGTCTCCACCGTTTGCAGGAGCTGCCACACTGAGGGGGTTGGTGCCCAAAGTGCACTGCAGACAGCAGGTTCACAGAGTAAGGATGAGAAAGATTCTTACATTCAATATTCTTGTTCACTTATTTCAGCAACACCTTGGATCAATGCAGTCATTCATACAGCATGTCACTCATGCTGACATCTCTGCTATATCCTTTGTGTAAACACAAGACCTAGCATCACATGTGACATGCAGTGCAGCTTATTCTACTGAATAGATAATACATTTACCTCTTTACCACGAGTGGGAACCACCAGAGGGGATGTGTTGGTAAATGCCATGCCCTGTAGGGGGTCAGATAATTATTAGGAAGAAAATGAGAGAAAAAACTCTTATAAATGCAGCACATGTGTTGTTAATAATAGCAACAACAACAAAAAACTACTTTCTGGGGGAAAAAGGTGCACTGAAACTGAAATGAAACTCAAGGGGGAAGATAAAGGTTTAACTCACAATCATGTTTTCCTTCAGTGCCTGCATTGCATAGTATCCAGCAATACCATAATGGTTGGAACCTGAAAGGAAGAAAAGTGTCATAAAAATGTTATGACATTACAGCAATGGTTATGTATTACCATAGTTTTATTCATCAGATTTGCTTATTGCTTCTCCACTACAGTAAAGTGACAAAGAAACTGGGTCATTGATAAAATCAAGAGAGACTTTTTGCTAAAAACTTGATTAATCAGCACTTGTTCATCAAGGAAGTTGTATAAATTCTTAACATTTAATTAAATGTAATTCACTAAATCAGTGATATCAGTAATACTGTGGTTTTAGTTTCTCCTCCTACACACTTGAATTGCCTGTTACAGAAGCCAAACACTCAGCCAATACATCAAAAACAGGTAAAACAATCCTTCTGAATGCTCAACAGGCCTGTGCATGTCAATGTGAAACATCAGTTAATAAGAAAAGAAGAACAATGTTTATCCATTTCAGTTTCTTTGAGCCGAACTAGTGCAGCAGTGACAGTCGTTCAAGTTTCTTAAAAATATTTGCCTACAATTACACCAACTGCATTACAATTAAAATACAGTAAGCCCAGTGGTACAGAAGGTACATACACATATTGTCCTAACTTTGGCATCCCCATGTGAAAGATTTCTTTAATTTCTTTGTCAAAATGACACGAGCTATGAGATACTGTGGTTCGAATACAAAAGAAGAGACATACATACAGTTCAGCATCACAGCATCTAACTTTTCCTTTGGGGTCCACAGAATAACGGGACTCACCGTGTGCTACCACCCAGCCAATGCCAACTTCTTTGGCCTTCTTTAGGGCCAGATTCATGCAGAAGTTTCCCACCACTGGGCCCAACAGGTTCTTCCCATCCACCAGCGCTGTGGCTGCACTCTCCTTCTCCACCACTGGCTCACCGTCCTTTGCACAGATTCCTGACCGGATGTCCTTAACATACATGTCTGCCAAAAAAATATAGAGACGGTAAGTACAAATGGGTCAGTAGTTTGGATACAAGACGTTTCCCACATCTTTGAAGGGCCATTCTCAATGTTGCAGTGTTCTCAGTGTGCATAAGTATGCACACAATTAGCCTCCCAGTGTTAAAATCTGAACATCACTCTGCACAGTGAGAGGCAAACATTCAAAAGAATTAACATTAATCCAAACTCAGATAAAGTGATAGACTTCCAGCATCCCACTGACCCATCCTGTTGAGTCCATGGCTGTAGTGGCCTCTGTGGTCTCCTTCCACCAGCACCTCGGCCAGACTGCGGGCATGATGAGGTTTGGTGCCCACCGCCATCATGCACCTCTCAATGAATCCCTGCACCTCCGCCTGGCTGATCAGACATCTGCTGAGGAACAGTAGATGTTAAATCAGCAATCATTTTAAAAAGTACAGATGATAATAACGAGGTAGCCGTCGCTGCTGGTTTACATAAAAGAAACACGACAATCATATTTTGACATCGTCTTTTTAAAGGTTGGGTTTTTCATTTTGAAATAGATTTCAGGAACACATCAGATCTTCATGATAACCCTCTTTTTGTAAAATAATGCCAGAAGAAATCAGAAGAGTTCATTTTGAAGATTCAAGTGAATATGTGAGGTTTAAATCCATGTAACCAAATTGCATAGTTATAAGAAGCAGTTAAGAAAGTAATAATAGATTTTTCTAAATCTTTAAATCACAAAACTGTCAGCAAACAATATACTTTATACTATGAAAGGATGGACCTTCCTAAGCTTAGTGATTTTGAAGAATAGTCGTCAAAGAAAGTTGCT
This sequence comes from Chromis chromis, assembly GCA_900302755.1. Lineage (NCBI taxonomy): Eukaryota > Metazoa > Chordata > Actinopteri > Pomacentridae > Chromis > Chromis chromis. The sequence goes on from OMNN01096876.1 coordinate 9,296, forward strand.
TTTGAGTGAAATAAGGAATTGCTTGGTTTGGAAATAAGCTCTACTTGGATTCATTCCATAGCTGCAGTGCAGTGACACATTTAAAGGTAATTTTCTGTTTGTTTATGCTGGTTAATGAGTATGACAATGTGTTGTACGCTCACTTTTAATTTCTAAAGTCAATATTCTTTTGACCTTTTGAATGTTCAGGTTCAATGTTACCTGATGTTCTCTCTTTCCCAAACAAATGTTGGTTTCAGGGTCAGAAAATTTAAGCAAATATGAACAAAACGGTTACGTCCAATACCAAAGTCCCTTTTCTGCTCCAATTTATGTAGGATTTGACCGAATGGACAAGTTCCACTAGAATTTAAAGTTTGAAGTTCATCTTTGCAGACGTTGCTCAAGCTGTAACCCTATCGATGATGTAGGTCACTGCAGCAAAGCTCTGCTGGAATGACATTAAATTGTTACGGCAAACCACCGTAACAATTTAATGTCATTTTGAATAATCGATCAAAATGATAAGAGTGATTATTTTCGGGAAAAAATTTCAAGAGCACAGTCCCTCAGCAGAAGAGATCAAAACCAAAACTCTGCTCCAAAAAGATGTTTAACACAGATATGCAGAATAACTTTTTTCACTCGGTCACACCTCGCTGTGATACAAAAAGATTGGACAACTAATGAGAAGCAGGCGAGGCTCTTCGTGTTGTGAACAGTATGTTCTACTTCTTCTCTTCCATTCTTATTATCCTCGTCCCCTTCTCTGGTTCTGTACATTTTTACTTTCTGGCACTCAGTGGTAAGAGAATGAAAGACACAAGTCGTAAATTTTGGAATGCACGCTAATTATGTCCAGATTTGAGCAGCAGGCAAGTTTTTATGCGATTGCATGTGTCTCAGATCCTCTGCAAAACAACATTCGGTTCTAGTTTTGCACAAAACAAAGAACTGATGCAAGTCATCATGTTTTCCACTACATAGAACTGCATCTGGTTAGATGCGGATTAAAACTGAAATCTTACGAGCAACAAATTCTAATTCTTGACTCACATTTATATTTGACATTTCTAACATTTAGGTGCACCCGCACTGAAAATGCATTGAGATTAATTTGTGAAATGTCTGTTTTTCACCAAACAAGTTGCAGCTGAACACAGATATCCTTGTAAATTGCCCCAATATTGATACCACTCACTATCGGTTAGCCTAGCTTAGCATAAAGACTGGAAACATGGGAAAACAGGCAGCCAATATCACTTTAAAACTTAATCTGTGTGGATTTCATGGTGAGACACAGAGGAAACAATCTCGCTCAAAATTGAGAACATGTGCATTCATGCCCCAAGTAAAAACAGGAAAGAAGCAGAGGACTTTTTTTTTAAACACCACTGTAATTTTACTCATAAATGCAAAAATGTCTCCTACAGGGACAGGGCTTTTTTCTCAAGCGTTAAGGTTATTATCTCCCAAAATATAACAACATGATGATGAATCATGAGCTCATACACAGTGTTATAATCTCAAAAATGCCCAAATCAAGTAACCTGTGATTTTCACTGTCGTGTCTTGTGCATAGCCTCAAACTTTTAAAGCCCAAGCTTGTTTTCCAGAAGTATTTAGAGACTTTTTGTTCAATGATTTATTAATCTATGGCCAAAATGTGTTGTGTTCATCACTGTTTTCAGTGAGCTGCAGTAACATAGCTGAGATGTGCATGATCCCTGAAAAATCAATACAAAGCATATGTGTGGTATGGTGTGAATGTAAAAAAAAGTGGTTATAGTGGTTTATTCTCATGTCATGATTATTTCCTTTATCACTGACACAGACAGATGCCACATGCACGTTTAAAGAGGTTACTTCACCAAGCAAATACACGGAAGAGTACAGAAGAGCAACTCGGACGTGTGTTGACTCAAAGGGAAAAACACTGGATGAGAAAAGTTGATCTGCACGAGAATAACTATCTGAGAGCAATACAGAATGCCTGGGAGCCTCACTGCACTATATTCCTGTTTATTTAAAAATGTCACCTGGTGGTTGAATTTAGTGTTTTTATTTACACAAACAAAGACTTTTTTTGCCATAAATTGATGCACAAAAGACACAAAGTGGTGCACAGAAATTCACCAGAAGGCAGGAAATGAAGTGTTAGATGCTGCAAATTCTCAGATCGTCTGTTTAACGAAACCCCGTGTTTTAAGCTTGTGTAAAAATGAAAATGTGCATGTTACTATTTCTATTGCATGTCAGTAAGAGAAAGGTAACTTGCTGGAGTCTTGGATTGTTGCCTGGCTACTGGTTTTCACTAAGAAATAGTCTGGCACCCGTCACTCCATAATCTGCAACTTTCCAGTTACTGTACAGATTAGATAAATGAGATAATGCAGGAGAGGTGCTTGTAGATACATGAGAAAGTGTTGGAACTCTTCCTTTCAAATCCCAAAGTGTCTTACTGTTACTTTAAAAAAGGAGATTAGTTCTTAAGTGCATTTTCAACAGAAGATTAAGCTACAACTTAAGACCTCACTAGGAAATATAATGCAATGTCAGTTTGACTTTATTTAAATTTCAACAGCTCATTCATGCAGAGGAAGAACAGGTTTTCTCTATCTGATGAATCTGGAGCTCTTTCATGATTTAATTAGTTTTTCTCCACTTTAACACATACATTAAGCACAGTTTCTGACCTTTACCCTCCCTGACCTTCTACTGCAGCCCCCCTACTTACTGATGATGAGTTTTCTATATGGCTGTTATAAATGTTGTGAGTTAAAAGTGCAAAACAATTACAAGTATTCCTGTCATGCACACTCTCAAACAGTTCTCAGCAGCTTGTCCTGCCTTGCAGCTCTGTGGTAATTGACTGCACTGTCCTGGATCTTTAATTGGAAGCTCCTACCTGCTCATGGTGACTGTCCTTTGCGCTCTGTCGGGTTTGTTTCTCTTGACTCTGGTGGTGCGGGTGATCTGATGATGTCTGTGGCCCACCAACTTGCTCTTTAAGCCCAGCAGTGTTGGGAAACGCCCATCGCTGCCAAGGCTGTCAGGTATCCTGTCTGTCTCTGTGGGTGTGTTGGAGGAGAGGCTTTGTCTCGTCACACAGGCCCGATGTGGTTTGGCAAGATTTGTGGCTCCAGGCGCATTGCGATTCACTGCTGCAGCGTTTGACACGAGAGAGAGTCTATCCCTCAGAGAGGACATGTTGTACTTGCGCTTAATGCTTCCCAAAAACATGACTCTTACAATGACCAATAGGTTACTGAGGTTATTTAGCACTGGAGGGACACTTAGAGAGCGCACCATCCGCCAAGGCCAATGTCCTATTTGGAAGTTTTAAAGAAAGTAGTTTGGATTTGCGCCAAATTTTACTGCGTTCTCTCTGTTCTCTGCCTCCACTTCTCCGTCAAGTTTCACGTAATTCGGCTTTGTAGTTGTTGCTTAATCTTGCACAGACACACAGACAAACAAATCCCAGTGATCACAGACCTGCGCGTCTGTTCTCGTCCAGGTGGAGGGAAATATATAGACTGGCTTCCAAAATAAAATCCTGGAGAACAATTAATTATTTTTGCACAAATTATCCAACATTTCTAATACCTGCAGGGCTCATTCACAAGTTAACAGTATTCATATTCTTTTGAAAGTCTTTGTAAACAAATATATACATACAAAAACTCCAACCAAGTGATGCTGGCTGCAGAAAATGTCACTAAAGTTTGTTTGTTCTTTGGCTGTGATGGACATCCTCTGCGCATACACATTTGTAAAATCTTTGTATTTTTCATATGACCTTTACATTCAATTACACGTATATACATTTTCATATATAGTGTATATTATTAATATTATTATTTGCATTTGTTTTTTTTATTATCTCTTGTTTTTGTTTTTTGTTTTGTGAAGCACTTTGTGACTGCTGTCTGTGATAAGCGCTATAAAAATAAATTTTACTTACTTACTTGTAGTTATAGTTAACTTTGAATAGGATGGGTCAAATGCAGAGAATGAATTTCCCCAAGGTGATCAATAAAGGTTAGATTATCGTAATTATTATTATTATTATTATTAGTAGTAGTAGTAGTAGTAGTAGTAGTATTTCTTTTTTTTTTTCCCAAGTTATTTTGGAAAAATGTTTGGGCCTTTTGGACAGTTGTTAAGTCATATTTTACCGTCTCTGAGTTCTTTTTGAATAATTTAGAGACATTTTTTTATAACTATTGAGTGATTTTGAACATGTTTTAATCATTTTAAATAGTTTTTGAATCGTTTTGAGTAAATTTTCATCAGATTTTTACATGAATTACTTGAAATCATTGTAGTTTGGAGACTGGTGAACCACTGCAGCACCAACACACACTGTCCAGAAACAACAGACTCACAGATTGAGTTTGAAATGAAGTGGAGATAAGCTTTAAGTCAGATTAACGGAAAATCCAAGGCATGAATTGTCTGTAATGAATTAGAGTTTTGCAGCATTTTGAAATGTATCAGGATGGTTTGAGCTTCTGGTGTAATTTCTTTCCTTTTTCCTCAGATGTGCACTTCGTGGATAAACACAGAGGGGAGCTGATCAAGAGAGTGAGCAACATTAGTGCCATTTTGGATGATCTCCTCGATGAAAAAGTTATCATACAGGAAGCTTATGGCAGAATCCGAAAGATAGCTACCAGTGAGGACAAGATGAGGGAGCTGTATGATGGTCCTCTGAAAGCTGGAGGAAGATGCAAGGACATCTTCTACAAAATCCTTCAGAAGTATGAAAAATATCTCATCGAGGAGCTCGAAGGAAAGAAGTGAATATTGAGATGAAATCCATGTTTAGATGAAACTTACGTAACTGAGCTGAAGAGCAAATGTTGTCTTTACATTATAAATGGGGGAATGTTAATGTTATGTCTCAGTGAGGGTTTTGTAAAGCAAATCTTTTTGGCCTTTATTTTACACTTAAATGAGTTGAAATGAAATGAATCTGTTTGCAGATCAGTGAGCCTCGTTTCACTGATTCATTTTATCCAAAACACACCAGATTCAGAAAATGTTAATCAGAAATGAATTACTGCAGACATGTCATGTTTTTATCCAGCAGACATCAAGTGAGTCTGTTTTTAACCTCATTATTTGATCTAAATAAAAACAGAATGACCAGAATTGTTGCTCTTAATGTTTACGTGTAAATCAGGTGAGAATGTCTCAACTGTTGGTGCTTCATTCAACAATGTTTTGTATTTTAAATTCATAATAAACTTTTAATTTTGAGTGACTGGAGTGTCTTAAAAATCAGAAATCACGTGACAAATCTTTACTGACATGGTGAGGTGGTTGCTTCCAGTAAAACTTCAATTAAAACTGAATTATTCACAATAATTACTCCAATGCAGGAAAATATCTCCCAAAGCTTCTCTGTGTTTCTATGTGATCAGCATCTTCATATTTGTTGCCCTCAAATGTTGCATCATGAATCCAAAATGGTGGATGGTGATGTTCACCTGTGGAATATCTGGTGAAACCTTTAATTCTACAAACAACCTACATATTAAAAAATCTGGAGTGTAAAGAGCACTTTGATCAAAGTTTAATCCTTGCAGTCTTTTTTATACTATGAGGGAAAATGTAATCATGCATCAGTGGTTGTCTTCTACTGATCATCATGTGGAAATGTAGCGAAGTGATATAATTATTATGTCATAATATATTAAAGCAAAATTGTCTTTTTTGCACACTGAAAAATTCAGTTAATTTTTACCTGTAAGTGGTTTTATTACTGCTTGTATTCTGAAGGTTTTTATAGAAGGATGTGTTCATGTTGTTAATCAATCACATATTGACTGTAAATTTGTTTTTACAAAAAAAAAAAAGAAAAGAAAGAAAATGTAAATAATATCCAGGTCAAAAAAGCCTACAAATTGTATTTTACATTACAGTTTGCAAATAGTCATTTGTTCTTGTACAATTGACCTGCAAAAAAAGAAGAGGAAGAGGACGAAGAAAAAAGAGGAGAAAACTAGATCGCAGTACGTTTTATAGATGGATTCCTTTTGTTAGTTGTAATGTAATTTGTGTGTTGTTGTTGTTGTTGTTGTTGTTGTTTTACCGGTTAACGACATGAAATATGATAAATAATTACTAAAATAACTCATTTAGTGTGCTACCAGCACCCGTACCGTAACGTCGGGAATAGACGAGCATTAAAAGTGCAGCTGGACTCTCAGCAAGACGACGGAAAACCTCAGTTTAAAATGACGGAACTTCAGCCCAGAGGACCAAATTAACTAAGATAACTAAGTTAACCAAGTTAACTAACTCTTACTGACTTCTTCAGGCCTGAACAGCTTCTAAACTTCGAGGTGTTTTCGAGGCTTCGAGCATAAATGACATAAATAAAAGAGGTGAGTTTTATTTCCGGTCTAACTGACAACAGAGCACCAAGGACAGTTAAACAGTTGTTACTTATTCTTGTTAGAGAGATTTTCTACTCTTAGCTTCATTGTAATGTTGAGCAGTTTGTTCCTGAGTGAAAGAAAATATAATTGTGTGATGAGAAAAAGGTAAAAGGTGATTTCCTGGTCTGCCAAACAACATGACGGTAAATGAAACCGAAAGAATTTAATCTGTAAAGTCTGAGCTCATATGTGGACACACAGACTGCAGGCTTTTAATGTTACAACAAGAAAAAAGTGAAAATAACCCTAACAAATGTCACCAGTAATTTTAATAGTGTTTTAGTAACATTATTGAGGTTAAATGACTGAACCCTGTGGCTGTATGGATACGATAGAAACATTGGAGCAGAGCTGAAGATGATCAGCTGAGTAAACAGTGTTTTCACGGAGCCTTTCACTGTGTTTTTAAAGATTATTGTGAATATTAGGGGTTGACTGATGTGTTTTTACAAGGCCGATACTGATCTTATGAAGGAAAAAATGATGACATCAGATTTTCAGATTTCAACAAACAGGCTGGTTTTATATATTATATATCAGACATGCAACCTGCTCACCTTTAGCTGAATTTTACTCTTTTCACACAAAACCAGATTAAGTCATGGTTTAAGTTTAAATTCTTTTGCACCAAACTTTAAACCGAGTTTAAAATGAAGACATATTCAATTTAAACCTCTCTTTAAATCTCAGTTTATCTTTCATTCAAAATCTAAATTCTATCTTTCACTACTTTAATCTTTCAGCATCTTCAGCAGTCTGCATTAGCAGTTCAGCGCCAGCTACTTCAACTTTCTGCATTCACAGCGCAATTTCTTCAGAAATTGCTTTTCTAGTTATAATATATGTTCTGAATATGTACTGCATGCTCAGCTTTTGTCTCCTCTCTCCTCCTCTTTCTCCACTTTTTTCCATTTACAGGTAATTAACATGTTGTCTTCTCTCGTCTGTGTATAACTGGAGTGGACAAAATATAAATATAATGCATTCTAATACAGCACAACATTGACTAAAGCCCAGAGAAACTACCCAGCTCACCTTGCATGAACTATCTGACATTAAGTTGCAAAACACCAAGAATGTTATTGGTTTTTGCCTCTTATCTGTGA
>OMNN01096879.1:3405-44289 GCA_900302755.1 Chromis chromis
TGCACACTCATGCACAATACAGCAAGAATTAATTAGTTTATTTTTATATTTTCATATTAGTTCCAAGGATACGGCTAATTATCCTGCATCACCTCGTAAAACTCTTTTTTTGGAAACATGCTGAAAGAAGGTGCAGAATAAATACCACCATTGGAGGAGAGTCCTTGAGAAAGGTAATCCCTGAATAACTCTGAAAAAAGAGTGTTATTGAAAATGGAGATAGATTTTGCCGTTTCTTGTCATTGTAAAGACACATCAATGAAACATTTTTCTTCACTTCTCCCGTTCCTTTTCCTCTCTTTCGAAAGTTAAAGACTTAAAATAAAAGGGAAGGGACATCTGTCATTTGTACAAAGCCTAAGAGAACAATTCCTCCTCTGTTTGTTTTGTTGTTTGCTGGATATTGAAAAGTAATTCGACTCGGAGCCTGTGAATGAGTAGCGACTTCCGAGTGAACTCGTGCTTCTTCTGCAAGAGATCAAAAGATATGGATGTTCTAAAAAAAAAAAAAGTGTGAGGTGTACTGCTCATTCTACAAATCATGCAATGGTGCTGATGCATCATCTACCAAACTACCAATTCTTCCTCGAACATTTTTACTTTGATGCTCAGAGAAGTGTCGAAGGCTGTGCTGAAAATAAATCTTTACCGTCAGAAACCATTAATCCTATATAAGGCCTAAAACACCCTTGGGAAATATGTTGATAAAACTGTCTTTCGGTGTATATGAGCTTGTTTCAAGAGCCTTTTTCAGCTTGAGTGAAGTCATTTTGAAGAGGACAGATGGCTCTTTGGTTGAAGATTGTGTGGTGAACTGTTCACACTTGAGTGGCTGATTTTTGAACTCATTTTTAGACTCTATCAGAAATAAAGTGACATAAAACACTGAAGAACGGGTGTACTTGTAGGATGACAGCTTTGTTACATTCTCAAGCTCATGTTTCTTGACTTGTCTGACTACATATCTTGAAGAAACCCAGCATGTACCCAGCTATATGTCAGAAACAGACTAACTTTATATCCTCAGAGAGAAACAACACAATGTTTGATCATTTTTGGTGCAACAAGACACCTTCAGCCTGTATTCCAACCTGCAGATTTACAGATTATAGCTACAACCTTAAAACTGCTGACAGGTGAAGGAATAACATTGATTGTCTTATTACAATGCAATGTTCTTCTACATCCTAGCATTCATGCACCCCACCACATTGAAAAAACTGCTCAGGAATGGCCTGAGGAACATGTCAAAGAGCCCAAGACGTTGACCCAACTTCCAGACTCACCAAATCCCAATCGTCTGAGCATCCACAGGATACACCACAACAAGTCCAGACACCCAACAACCCTCAAGACCCAAAGGATCCGCTGCCAACATTTCGATGCCAGACATCACATGCTGCCAAGACTGCCTTGTAAAAGTTTTTGACAACTCACATACTGTATAATAAGCTTTTTTATGTAACCCTCATTAATTAAAAATCTGGAGTTCCTAAGGTAATTACAGTTGAAATCACACAAGAACAGTACAGAAAAGACACCCACCTAGTTGAGACATCACACTAGTTGATTTTTCAGCATTTTGCACCACTTCAGCTTTTCAGTCTGTGCAAGAGTCTCAAGTGAACCTCAGATAAACCTAAATCTTACACACTTTAACTCATAAAAGCATGTAGAATGACAGCTTTGTTACGTTTTCAAGCTCATGTTTCTTGACTTTTCTGACTACATATCTTGAAGAAATCCAGAATGTACCCAGCTATATGTCAGAAATAGACTAACCTTATATCCTCAGAAAGAAACAATACAATCTTTGATCATTTTTGGTGCAACAGCGGCCACCCATTAGCTCCACCACTGCCCCTAAAAGTCCCTTGTCCATGCCCCGAAGATCCAGAGCTACTTTGGCGGTATGTGGGGAACCTACACAGTGTTAGTCAGGTGGTTTTAATGTTGTCTATCATACCCACTACAGTCCATTAGATCAGGTTGTGCTGTATGAAATCAAATAAAGGTCACGATGATTATGTGTTTGTGCCCACTTCACCTTTAGAGAGGCCTTGAAAAAAAGTACAAACTGAATCAGAGTTTTATTATCAGTTGGGAAGCTGTGAGTTCCTAGTGTCTGTTCTACTGTGAGTTTTCTCAAAGAGGATGAAAAGCTCAAACCTTTTCCTTGAGTTTTTCTTTTTTCTGAGTAAAAAATGGAAAGCCTTGGTTTTTGTTAGTTTTAACAGCTCCAGCACGGCTCTCACAGCTGTCAATGAAGTGGATTTAAAGTTTGTCATGGTTGAAGAAATCTACTATCTGTGGATGTAAAGGAAAAAAGGTCTGGTTCATCATTTCTCATTATAAGCAAAATTCACACCTTACAGACCCCCTTTTGGGATATGGATGTATCCCAGTGTAGTGATAACCGTCATACCAGGTGTATGCAAGCACTGCTTTTATAACCTTCAGCTTTACCCTCACAGCACTGTTATATTATGTCTTTCTGTCCTGTCAGTTAATGTTTAAGCAATCCGCCTATTATCTTTCATGATGGATGAGGAGTGAATAATTGATGGTCAGGTATCCTGCAAAATTTACAGACCTTTTCAAGCTGTGTCAAAATGTAACCAGCTCCCTGACAAGGCCTTAACTGAACTGATGTGAAATAATAACATACACAGTAGTTATCTAATGTCTTTCTGCTGACCTTTCAGCATGTCTAATGCAAAACTATCATTATAACATCATTACATCCACAAACTATACACACTTAAAGGTTACTGATAAATATATAGAAGCTTTAAAATTCATGTAATGTGAACGAGAAGGTGTGCAGATACAAACCCAGTGAGAATGATCAACCATCTTTGGCGCATTGTTTTGGTTTTATGGCACGTCAATGTTTTGTTCCATCACTTTTCCCAGGAGTTGGTGGAGACCATGTTGTTGTGTTTCTACTGGATGTCTAAGTAGGCAGTTTTTTTTAAATAACATGGAATCAGAGATAGACGTATCATCTTGCTTGGGAGTAGTTCAGTCTCCTAGTGGGAAAAAATTTAATGAACATTCAATTCAAAGACATCCGTCTCTGATTTTTTAGCTCTAATCAGAGCTCTGATGACCATTAAAGTCCTCCCATTATGTGTGTTGAAGTAGAAAACAAAATATTGGTGACACTGACATATAATAGCATATTAGTTAAGGTAAAGTAGAATTCAACAACCTTTTGGTAGGTATTTTGTTGATATTTATATTGGTATATTTCCTGTTGATGAAAAATCATTCAGTTGCCTTTAAAAGGCAGTATAACGGCAGTGAATTCTTATATGATACACATAAACATAACTGTATATAATTGCATTGTTATGTAATTTTTGCTCATTTAAATGTACATTTGATTAATATCTTATGTGTCAACACACTTGCAGTTGAGTTAATTTTTCGGCTGACATCCATTCAGACTCCCAGATGTTTTTAATGTGTGGATATAAATATATGTATATACATGCATACATACATACATTTACATAGAAACAGCAGGCTGGAAAAATGCGACATAATTAAGTGTATTTCCTCAAACGCACCAACACATATAGTTATAGGGTGCTTGTACTTTACATTTTAAAAGTCACATAATTCATAATACTGTAAATATCCTCATACTGTAAGTGATTAACAGTTGCAAATGTAGGCATTTCAGTGAAAGCTGCTGCATAGATCAAAAGCTTCGTGGTGTCAGGAGACACACTGGAGCTGCTCTGTTTAGTGAAGTAGAGTAAATTGTTTTGTTTTGGCATTTACACACCAAATTAAGTTTTCATCTCTGTGCTACTTAATTTTCAAACTCGGAGCGCACATTCAGATCCGTAGAGAATCAGACCGTATTAACTGTGCTTCATATAACTTTAATGTTCTGACGCAATAAGGGCTGCGTCTGTTGCCACGAATGAGTTCAAATGCACCAAATTGCACTTATTTTCTTACAGATCATTTTCAAACAAAACATGACTAATTTTTTCCAGTCATGCTTTCCCCCCGGTGCATGCTGGGAGAGGCTCCAGCCGCCCTGCCCAAGAGAAGGAACAGATGGGCAAAGAAAATTAATGACTGGGAGAATAAGGATCTGCAGGTATGCCTGACTAGTCAGCTCACTGATCACAGATTCTTAAGCACACAGGGATTTCTTCAGGTATGATTTGAAATGTAGTCTTTTATCTAAGAATTTGTACAGTTTAATAACTGTTAGTTCTTGTATAGATTAAACATATTTTTAGATCTGTAAATCATAATTTAGGTTGCGTTTATTAGTTAAGTTATTCACCGAGAGCAGCATTTTTCTCCATATTGTCCTTATGTACTACTTGTTGTTTTGTCATTAGCCATAAGAAGACATTTAGTGCACAAAACTACAGCATCTATTATTAACTACATAGTTATTTCCTCTGAACCTCATCCTCATATATATATTTATGATAGAAACCTGTGTGCACCTAAGAGGAGCTGGTATCCAAAAAAATGTAACTGACACATGAGCACTGCAGGGGGACTGGGGGACTTTTTAATACTGCAGAAGTTGTAATGGCCCACTGTAAGGTAGACACGGTAATCATTTTAATGAGTAGACGGCACTGCAACTGCCACTGATCACGCGGCCATGAATTTAAATGCACAAACATTTGCCAACTCTTCCACTTCAGCTATTTCAAAACCATGCTGTTGGATCAAATGGAGAGTGCTTAACTACGTAACCCTTCAACTTTTGCCCTCAACTAATGCATGCATGCAAATGTTGGCGTTTCACCTCCCTTGCAAAAAGCTGATGCTGGAATACAGCTGTTGACTTTTTAAACCATTATAACCACTCTGTCGCTGGCAGCAGTTGCATTTTATCACATATTTTCCAAGGATATGCATTTCCCATTGCTATGGACCAATAAGTAATCTTTGCTCAGCTGTAACTTTAGACTTTGCTTCTAGTCAGCTGAATAACTACACCGATCAGGCATAACATTATGGCCACCTGCCTAATATTGTGCTGGTCCCCCTTATGTGGTCAAAAATGCTCTGAATCATTGGGCATGGACGAGAGGACCTCTCAGGGTGTCCTATGGGGTCACCAGGACGTTGGCAGTGGATCCTTTGGGTACTCTGGGTTGTGCAGTGGGGCCTCTGTCAATCAAACTTGTTCCACTGCATCCTGTTGATGCTTGATCAGAATGGGGTCTAGGAAGTTTGGAGGTCAAATCAACATCTTTTTAGCGATTGTCATGTTCCTCCAGATGTTCCTGATGGTTTGATGTTGTTGCCATGTGGTGGGGTGCATTTTCCTGCAGGGGTAGGCCAGTGACATTTGGGATTTCCATTTGCATGAGGGAGTGTGTTTGTTCTGGGCCAGTGTTTATTTGGGTGTCTAAGTCTCATCAACACGGATGCCAAAATGCAAGGTTTTCCAGCAGAACACCACATAGTACCAATATGATCAATGTTATTCACTTCACCTGTCAGTGGTCATAATGTTGTGGCTGATTGGTGTATGTTGCACCATATGTGAAACCTAACCATCTATAGCATAATATACCTGTCTACATATTGCACTACTAGGAGCAATGTATAGGACTGTGTGCAAACAGGTACATAGTGCAAGAAGAACAAAAAGAATCAACCATGTAGATCAAATATGTAGAAGGAAACTTCAGGAGTTAAGATTGAGCTGTTTTTTGTAGATCAGTGTGATAGAAGTGTGAATATAAAGTGTATTTGCAGGCTCTGAAGTGTCTACCTGAAGGTGATAGTCTGAAAATAAAGCGTCACTCCTGAGATCTGACATAGGGAGCAGTGTTTTAAATTTAAGTTGAGAAGGAGGCATTTCCAAATGCAGATGATATTATGCAGCCTTTCATTACTGAGGACCAACCTACTTCTTCATGTAGCACAGTGACGTCTACACTATCACTCCTGTAGTGGAATGCAAAGCACAATGATAAACTGCATCGAGTTTTCAGGTCGAGCGAGCATCCTAAGAATAAAGGATATCTCTGTAATGAAGCGCAGACATGATGCTCGACTGAACAATCATTTCCTTGTCCTCAAGACAGAAACATGCTTTATTCTCATATAAGAAAAATTAATAGAGCATGTTTAAAGAAATGAGACGATGACCGGAGCGCTGTACAAAGACATGACAGCTACAGTCTGCTAAAAACGCAAACGCAATTAGGAAAATCAGTAAGTAAATGACACGATGGGTTCACTGCACAGAGGACAGAATGAATAATGAAGAATGTGACCAGTCGTGTGTCTATGGGGATTCTCAGAAGGCTACAGAAAAGAGGGTTTCAAATATATCAGCAATCAGGTATGATCTTTTTCTGTGATTAAATGCTTAATTAACTGGGCCCAGTTGTTCTGAACTGTTAATCTGGAAGGGAATTATCTTGATTTAGAAATTAAATGTTTTGCAACCCAGGATTAAGTAATCTATTACACTTTTGTGCCACTTTTTCAACCCGATTCCATTTTTTTTCAAGACCACTGAATCCGAATGACTAGACATCTTCAAGAACCTAAAAGCGAAGTCCAGTCGCCTTCTACTGAAGCTCCGACGAACACTCTAAATAGGACTACATATAATAGGGGTCACTCTAACAATCTAAACCAGTTTAAAGGTTGTCTTTGTAAAACCACCAAAATTCCACCATGTACCACAGCCACAAACTTTAAAACTAGAAATAGTTGTCAGAATTTGAACTTTCTGACGGCCCTTGAACTGCTCATCTGGGATGCGCCATTTGGTCGGGTAACGTAACCAAATCTTAGCTTAAAATTGCAATATTTTATCAAAATTTTGTTATTCTACAAGTGCCAATTATAAATACATGCATACACCGATCAGGCATAACATTATGTCCACCTGCCTAATATTGTGTTGGTCCCCCTTATGTGGTCAAAAATGCTCTGAACCATTGGGCATGGACAAGAGGACCTCTCAGGGTGTCCTATGGGGTCTGGCACCAGGACGTTGGCAGTGGATCCTTTGGGTACTCTGGCTTGTGCAGTGGGGCCTCTGTCAATCCAACTTGTTCCACTGCATCCTGTTGATGCTTGATCAGAATGGGGTCTAGGAAGTTTGGAGGTCAAGTCAACATCTTGGGCGATGTTCCTCAAGATGTTCCTGATTGTTTGATGTTTTTGCCATGTGGTGGGGTGCATCTTCCTGCAGGGGTAGGCCAGTGACATTTGGGATTTGCATTTGCATGAGGGAGTGTGCTTGCTCTGGGACAATGTTTATTTGGGTGTCTAAGTCTCATCAACATGGATGCCAAAATCCAAGGTTTTCCAGCAGAAGACCACATAGTACCAATATGATCAATGTTATTCACTTCACCTGTCAGTGGTCATAATGTTGTGGCTGATCGGTGTATGAAGAACACATGAGTGCTTGTTCTGCCAACACAAACTTAATTTTAGTAATAGGACAATGAAGCAAATTAGTTTCCCCTTTGTTTTGCTTTTGGTTTGATAATGAGATGATTGATGTTAAGGCCACAACCTCTGAAACCTGCAACGCTGAATGAACCAATCTGCCATTTTGACTCGGCTTAGCAGTGGAACACAGGTGTTACTAACCACATTAACAGATGCTTCCATTCGCTTGGGAAGCTTCCTAACTGAGCAAAATTACACAGAAGTACCTCAGTGGCAGCCACGTTAAGATGCTGGTCAAATACTTTAAATGCTAAAGAAAGCATGATTCAAAGCAATTGACCATCTACAGCAGACCCGTGTCAACAAAATCCACTATGACATGATTACGTATTCTGGTGTAACTGCAGATTCTCTTAGCATCGCGGTTCTCTTTTCATACATCCTCATGAATTCTCCTTCACAGCTTTTCTTGACTTTGTGATGTTTTCCATTCAGATCAAGGAAAAGACAAAACATTTTTCGGACTACTCCACGGCAACACAGGGCCCTGAAATGGAAGGAGCCATCGTACATTTATTTTCCTTCTCAGATGTGTCAAAATGTCTTCAGTGAAAAATGCCTGTTAACATCATGTCTCATTTTCTACATCAGAGTTCTCTGGTTCTTTTAAAAACCAGTGTGCGATCTTACACATACTGCACTGTATATGCTTGTTAGTTATTTCCAGATTTACATGGTTTATTACAATGAGTAGAGCTAAGCATGTCACACAACTCTGGGAAGCCCTAATGAGGTCTGACCTTCCTACAGTGGGGCAACAGCACTACAAAGAGCTGCCATACTGCAAAATAATAAAACCTCCTGCGGTGTGCACCTGTTCAGTTATCTGTACCGATACACTGATATTGGCATCATCACTGGTATCAGTTGATAAAGGCTTTACAATCAAATTTCAGTGTTGCCCCATAATCAACATTGACAGGTAGATAAGACCTGTCAGGTTAAACGTTTACAGTTTGGTTTGAAATGATACACAAGAATAAATATGGAATGTTTTACATCTAAGTTGAGTCTAGTAGTTTTCTTATTTTGCCCAGTGAATGTGCACATTTGAAAAGCATTGGATTTTATGTCTGCATTTGCCAGTGGGCCAACAGGATAAGAGTAGGTGTAGTATGTTAATTCCAAGAGATGAAAGACTTCATGTTCTCTGGAGTTAGGTGGAAAAAATTGTGTGTAACTATCGGTGCTGGCAATCAGCCAAAATTAGTTGGAAGATGTGTACGTATCAGATGTCAGCAAAAATCGATTATCAAGCATCTCTAACTACCTGTACGCAAGTGGTGACTAACAACTGTGGTTTTTAGCAAACGCTCAGGACTAAACTATGACTTTTTGGGGGGTTGGTGGGGGCGATTATCGGTTTCAGATTTGCTATTCTGGTTATTTATGTCTGGATCAGCTCCGACAGTGCAGGATTTTTGGAGGGATTTTTAATAATGTAATAATCTAACCTTTATTGATCCCCCAAAGGAAAATCACTAGTTTTGGTAATTGGGGTTTCATTTACTCAAGCATAACAGATATTTTAACTTATCAAATGGTCAGAAATAACAGGAAAATGCAACAATTTTATTTTGTTTATGTCGTCATGTGTAGTCACCTCCCACATTGTCCATTCTGACTTACCTAAAGAAATGTCACCAAAAGTGACTTTTAGAAAATTCAGTCCACAATCTCAATTTTCCAAGTCAGCTTTATTGTAAGTACATTTTTGGTGATTATGAAGACATAGCTGTCAATATATTTTAACTTATAAAAAAAACTGGCAAAGTAGAATGTCACAAAATCAGGAAGATCGTGGGGATTAAATTTAAGGCCCTTTCAGAACCACTCGAGCAGGTCTTGTGTCGTACTTTGCTATTTAAAGGATAGGGTTAAAATTTAACGATTTTGTTCTGTGTACTTTTTTTTTCTTTTAATAAATGTGGTGTTGAAACCATGAGTAGTGCTCCTTGAAGCAGTATCAGTCAGAAGCCAGCTATCTTCACTTTGATCAGTAAAAGTCAGTGTCGAGCTCAGTGCACACACCAACCTACAGCCAGTGGAATCAGCGCAGATGGCAAGAGGCTGCATTCAGTCAGTCTTTAAAAACTGAACCGTCTTCCTTTTATCTTCATTTTCAGAGCTTTAACACTTTGTCTGAACGCAGCCTACGTCTCTGCTTTAGTTCAGTTAGCTGGCTTGTTGAGTGATACTAAAAGATGGCAGCTCTGTCTGTGGATCAGTCTGTTTCTGGTGTCTCAGGTGTTGATGTTGTGGAAGTGGTGAGGTAGGCTCACAGAGCAGATCCTCCTGTTCTTACTTTTTGGTAACAACCAGCACAGCTGAAGGCACCAAACCTGAACAGAGAGAGATGAAAGTTGGGAAAAAGGTCAGAAACAGTCTGAGTGTTATTTAACTCTCAGATCTGATTAAGTGCGACTCCATTTACACTTGAACTGTGACCTGTGTCTGAAAATGTAATCTGACTGTCATCTGATGCTTTTTCTCTTGTGTTAATTACATATTCACATATTCAGCCCTTGTCATGCTGTGTGATGATTCCTACAACCTTTTTGGATCCTAATCTTGTTATAAAAAAGCAGCATGTACTCTCTCTTCAACCCCATTCCCAACTCACCCAGCTCTTTGAGGGGCTTCTCCATGTCCAGTTCAGTGTAGACGTGACGGGGGTAGGGTGACAGCAGCGTGAAGTCCTGACCCTCAGGCGTGTTGCCGTTCATCTGCACATAGACGCGCACCGCCGCCAGCGGCTCCTGGGCCTTGAAGACTGTTGTGATGGTCGAGCCGTCCAGCATGCGAACCTGTGAAGAGTCGAAGTCAGGGAGCAGCAAAGAGACAAAAAAAGGTGGCAATTGATGAGTCAAGTCACTGTTGTTTGTATAGCACATTTAAAAGGACACAGGGTGAACCAAAGTGCTGTTGAGAGAAAATATGGAGGAGAGAAGAGAGAAAAAAATACATATTTTAAAACATACCCTGGTGTTAATTTGTCCCATTTTGTAAAATAAATCAAAACTAGTTATGGGACATAATCATCTTTCTGTTTCAAAAGAACCAGACTTCATGATGGGATCTTAACTATTCAATGATAACACGTGAGACAGAAGAAAACAAGTATGACTCAGGCCTGCACCTGTATCCTGGACTCATCATACTCCTTTTTAGTGGGTGGGGGGCCCTGACTGGTGGGTGATGACGGACTGGGCGGGTTCGGCTGAGAACATGCAGCCGTGCTCGGGGGTCCACCACCTCCAAACTAAACAGGACAAAAACAACATAATCCAAGTTCTTACTGGTTCCAAGAGAAGGGATTAACCTAAAATGGAATACTGAATGTATTGAGTATTGACTGGTTTACCTTTTGCGCTCTCTCCTCTCTGTCTCTCGCTATCTTATCTTTGACCCTTTGCCTGACAGGAATAAAGATGAACAACAAAATGTCATTAACAAAGGGTTTATGTCCAAAAATGTTAATAGCAGTTTGTCAAAATCTAATTAGATCTCCTATTCCCTATGGCAGTTGGGTATGAAGTTTTTACTATGCTTCACTCTTGAGTTTTCAAGTTCATGTGTCTCCAGAGTCACAGAGCAACGACGTAATGTCCCACGTTTAAATACTGCATATAGTTCAAAGGGTTTGCAATATGTTACAGTTTATTCCAAGTCGAGATTCCAAGTCGAATTAAAAAATATACAATACATGACATATTCAATAATAATTATTGTATTATTTCAACTTTAAATCTACATTGAAGAGGTTGCCACTCAACCAAGTAGGTTTATTTTAAATTGTATGTGAACCCCTCTGTGATTTGCTAGTCCTGTTTCACAGAAGCGATTTGCCTGAACTTACAAACAAGATTGTAGGTTCTGCAGTTCTCTATCATGCTCATACATGAGTTGCAAGCATGTTTCTTCTGGTAAGATAAAAGTGTCAAAATCAACATGAGAGACGATGATCTCATGATGCAAATCGCAGCTTGCATGTTGCGCAAATGGAGCCCTTATTCCAGATCTCTCACATGCTGTTTACAAATCTGATTTCTTTAAGCAATTCATTAAATAATCAATAATAATTTAAAAATAAGCTGTCCTCATCCTTGGTTTACATTCCACGCGGAAGTGAAGACAAAATTTTTAGAAAAAGGGACCGAAGGAGAAACATTTTTGGATAATTTAGATACTTAATCACTTTATTAGAGCTCACACATGTTAAGCAGGTTCATGTACTCATGACTCAAACCTTACCTAGCCAGTTTGTCCTCCATCTTCTCTTTCCTGCGTTGGTCTGCAAGTTTTTTCATGTCATCGTCCTGCAGTTTTTGGCGGATCTGCTGCAGCTCTTGGCCCTGCCTCCTCCGCATCTTCTCCTTCTCCACCTCTTCTGCCCGCTCTCGCTCTCTTCTCTCCGCCTGCTTCACCCGCATCAGTTCCTCTAGCCTGAAAAACAGACACGGGCATCAGCTTACTTACTTTTGGCCTGTTCAGTATCTCTAACAAAGAGTAATTCCACATTATTTTAACTCCCCGACAAACTAACTACATCTGGCACTATTTTTAGAGAAAGATCCCAACTAATATAATAATCCTATACAATCAGTAAAAGCTACTTTGGGTGAACTCTCACCTTTTGACTTGCTCACGTTTCTCCTCTTCTGTCATTGGCCGCTTGAGACCATCCTCAGTCTCGATGTAATTGCAGTCATCTCCTGCACCTGCAGCCAAAACAAGTCCACATGAGAAAGCGAAAGTGAAAAAAAAACCTAACCTAACACCACAAACCTTAAAACCTCAGCAGAAACACAGTAAACCGCCACCAGAAAACCCAAACATATAAACAAACAAATTAAACCTCTTTGGTAGAGGTGTTGACAATGAGAAAAGAAAGCAAAAAGAGGGATAGAGACACAAAACAAACTAATATATCTGGTCAGTATAAATTAAGAGGCATTTTAGACTTGTGTTGGTGTTCTTCCTTCATATCTATGGGTCTATATCTGTGAAAAGTATGGAAAGCTACAGGACTTAATCTGGTTATCTGTTCACAAAGCAAAATTGCCTGAATCTTCAAGGGCTGATCTCACTAAATTAATTTAATCTAAATATATGTATAAAAAAGTCTTGTTTATAGATGGATGGAAATGCTATAGAACACGTGTATTGATGGGTAAATGTTTCTTTAACATTAAATGCAATTTTATTTACAATATCAATATATATCTTGATGCTGGTACTTTACAGAAGAACATCAATCAAGAAACTCTTTGTGGCTAACCAGATGGAAATGTCTGCTTTTGTTTAACCCTGTATTTTCAAATATATCAAATACCATACAAAAACCTGTATTGCTTAAAATATTCCTACACACACTCAGAGGTGCCAAAGACAGAACTTTGATGTTAGAAATGTTCTAGCAAAATATCTAACATTAGATAAATTCATATGGTCTCATAGTGTGTATCATCACATTGTACATCTCTATGTGACATTTACACTGGTGTTACTATCACACTGCCATGGCCCTGTGTGTCCCCCATAAAGCACAACATGCCCTGACCTTCAGCGGTGTCTGCTAGTGTCGGCTGTTCTGTGCTGGACTGGCTGTCTGCCTCTCCTCCCAGGACGTTCCCCACAGGCGGCACATAGGGCTCATCGATGTCTGGGTCATTCTCGTGTTCCATTAACCTGAGAAAAGTACATCACACAGGAAAGATTAGGGCTGACAGCCTAATTGTCTGATTACCAGAATCAGAAATATATTGTTATGCAACATGGCTATGATCAAAGTGATGACAGAGGATGGTTTTAATGTTTACACTGTAACACTAGTATGTTGTTATTCTGTGTGTCAGACTCACCAGTCCATTGCTTGTTCTATTCCCTGGTTCCCTGTGTTGGCCACTGCCTTCTCACTGCAAAAAAACAATAACACAGGTGTGCTCTAATGTTAAACAACATCCACTTCTTTAAAGTCAGTCTTAAACATGGGAATTATACTGAACAAAAATATAAACGCAGCATCCAATATTTTATGTAATTCTATCTATTCTTTTTTAACATCGATTTATAAGTATTTGTTGTTCCAATACATGATTATCTTTACAACAGAATGGGCGTCATGAAAAAAAAAACAAGTATGCCAGAGGTGTCAAATCCTGGTCCTCGAGGGCCACTATCCTGCATGTTTTAGATGTTTCCCTCTTCCAACACACCTGATTCAAATTATCAGGATCGTTATCAGGCTTCTGCAGAGCTTGATGATGAGCTGATCATTTGAATCAGGTGTGTTGGAAGAGGGAAACATCTAAAACAGGGGTCTCAAACTCCGGTCCTCAATCCAGCATGTTTTAGATGTTCCCCTCTTCCAACACACCTGATTCAAATGATCAGCTCATCATCAAGCTCTGCAGAAGCCTGACAACGATCCTGATCATTTGAATCAGATGTGTTGGGAGAGGTAAGCATCTAAAACATGCAGGATTGTGGCCCTCGAGGACCGCAGTTTGAGACCCCTGATCTAAAACATGCAGGATAGTGGCCGTCGAGGACCAGTATTGGGCACCCCTGCACTACACTGTGAATAATACTTGGCAAATTGAAAGTGGAGTCAAAGACCAGAAATCTGTGACGCACAGAGTTAAACAAGTTGTTGCTGGCTTGTAAAATGTTGCCCAACTCTTCCTGAAGGGCTCAGTGGAGTCGGCGGACATTTTGGACGACAGGATAATGTTCTCTGACACATCCAGACAATTTCCGGACACTGAATGGTGGAGTTTGGACATGTCAGCATCCAGCATGTCAACAACCTGTTCTCATCTGTGGCATCAGGTCAGCTGGTCACTCGTCAAAGGGGTGTCTGTATACTGGTCACGTTGTCTGAGCATTGTCCTTTAAAGCCTCATCTGACACCTGAGGGTGTGGATTAACTGAATGGTCCAGAATTTGTCACCAGCTGAACAGCTCAAAAACAATTGGCTAAGTTTAACCATTTAGGTGTCAGAAAAAAAGACCATCTGCATGCTGCTTTTAGATATTTGTCCAGTGGATTTTAACCAGGATCTTTTTTATTTATTTATTTATTTATTTAGTGTCACTCACGCTCTGTTCCTCTCAAAGCCCATCTCCAGCAGGCTCTCTAGTGTGGTCTGCTCTGCCATTTTCACCTGAAACAACACCGGTACGTCAACAAACAATTCACCAAATATATCTTAAACACATCATAGGCACTACTGTCATTTGCTGCTAGTATATGCTAAGTCACAATAAATGACCAGCTTCTCTTTTAATTCAACTTCTGCAACTTTAAATCTGAAGTCAATACAACACCTCATGACTTTTCTTTAGCTCAGTCCTGTGAAAAGCAGCTAAACGACCACGGTAGTCAGAATATAACGCCGTGTGAACAAACAGTAACCCTTCCTCGACTAGCAGCTGGACAAACTAGTTGTTTATTCCCGCTCGCTAGTTATCTAATATCAGAACTGAAATTATGCTGAGAGCTAAAATTAGCATTAATGTGGCTAACGTTCACATTTCGAAAGCTAGCTAGGAAGCCTCGCTAACTAGCAAGATTTAGAGACAATAACGATCTACAATAATCTCTCTGTCGCTTTAGCTAATAACGTGTGTTTGTATGTTACACGTAAAGGCGCCCAGGAGTGTTATTTTATTTTCGAAACACGTAATATCGGCTAATATACTCATGAGGATAGCGTTAGTTAGCTACTCACACATCAGTCAACACCGCTTCAACAGTACGGGATCCCGCACAGGTCAAACAGAGCAGCGCGGAAAAAAAGCGAATCGGTATTTTAACAACAAAAAAACTCAAATTACAGATACAGATCCCTGCAGGTTTCTCCAGACCTCCCCTACTCATGAAATGTAGCACAAACTTTAAATATTTTAATCAAACCACTACCAGGTATTGTATAATGTATTTATAATGCAATAATTGACTCATACCATTGCTATAATAATGGAAAGTGACAATTACTACTAATAGTTTGTTGTATTTATTCTGCTGAAATGTTGTAAATGTAGGAGCCAGTTATAAGTAAAAGTAGCAGGCCTATCAAAGTGAAAGTCCAGCATAAAAAAGTGACCTCATTTTAATTGTTTTATGACCTGATGGGTGGCTAAATCTACAAAAGATATATAATGATATAAAGAATGTGTCTAAAGTAGTGTATAAAATGTTGGGAAGTATGAAGCACCACAAACTGTGTACAACTACCTCAGAAATGTGTAATGTGCATATTGTGTACAGCGCTCTCCTGCATTCACAGCCTCCATTCGTGGTGTTTTCAATTAAATCTGATTTAATCTACTACAGTGCATATACCAGTGTACATTATCAGATAAGACTGGGACATACTTTCAGTTTCTTTTTCACCATGGTTTTGAATGTAAACAGGTTAAATGTAAATGCTTGGGCTCACTAACAGGCAGTGAGGAAGGAGATGTTGAGAACTGGACAATTTGCAGGAATCGCCGTCTTTGGTCTTTGTCTGTGGTTTTTGGAAGAAAATTATGATTTTAAACGGTCTGTCAAAAAAAACATAGATAGCACATGCACGACAATCATGACCAGGCAAGTATGAAGTCTGTGCCCACATGTGTTAGACAACGCAGTTATGACCAATGCAACAAGAATGTTGAAGGTAAGCTGCTGCTCAGATGCAACACTTTTCATTCAGAACTATCGTCAAAGTAACATGCAAATTTAGACCTGTTGTAGAAATAGCATGCAAATGAAACAAACAACGTAAAACAAGCTGAGCAGGTTTTGTGTTTACTTTGGAGGAAAAACAAGAAATGTTGTTTGACTTATTCGTCTTTGGTGCATGAGCTAACCTACAAAGCATGAAGAAATCCTTATATCATCTTGTAATGGGAGTTTAAAGTACTCCAAATTACTTCTGGACTGAGATTTTATAGGTGTCCAGAGCAGAACAAGCTGTAAATTCAGATTATGATCTTCCATGGTCCACACAGAAGTATTGCTTTAACGTCATCTTTTAGTGTTTTCTCCACGGAATTACTCCTTCCTGATGCTGTATATATCTGTATTTTAAAACTGTGACAGCAGAAGATGCACCGACCTGCTGAATGAAGTGGGTTAAGAGTCAGGTGGCTGATCTGAAGTGCTTTAAGGTCAGATGATGTTTCTTATTGGCTGCTCTCCTGCTTGCATGATTTTATCGTATCCTCGTGTGTCCGTGGTGATCAAACAGAATGCAATTTGCTGACTTTTATGTGCAGGTTGGGTCTGTTACATATTTACAGTAAGTGTAATGATTAATTTTTCTCTCCCCCACGCAGTCTTAAGCAGCCGTCATTCACGAGTCCGGGACAGACCTCAGAGTCTCTCTGCTCACTCCTGTCTCCTCTTTTAAAATCTCTCCCACTGACTCTCTCCTTCTCACCTTTTACTTGTTTGGCTCTCTGTTCCTCACACTTTCATTTAGTCTTTTTGGCTGTTTTCCTCTTTTCTGACTTTTCTCCCAGAATTACTGACTGAAATGAGCTTCATTTGCAGAATTTGTGTGGTGAGTATTAACCTTTCGGAAACATTTCAGTGAGGATAGTGAACTGATTAGCAATCAAGTACATTTCATTAAGTAATCAGTCCCATAGTATATATTCATCTGTAGACTGTAGGACATATAAAGGGCAGCTCTAGTTAGCATTTCCACAAGATTATCCTGCAATGTATTTTGGATTGATTAAATATTAACAGTGCACCCACTCAGCAGGCAACTTGACAAACTAGTCAGTGGAAGTACATTTATGTTCTTTAAGCAAACTTGCAACTTAGCCTTTAAAAAGAGAGGCTAAAATGGCAGTAAATGTATAAACTGAATGAAAACTGAAGAAGATCCAAATGCTTCCTGATGGAGTTTCTGGTTGCCAGGAAGCAAACCTGATTTATTTCTGTAACAGGTTGTTGGATGATGTGTTAAATTCGTCCTGCTGTTAATGGGGCTTAGTTCAACTTTTCACATTTCATTTCATTATCTGAGATGTTCTTGCTCCTCAGAATACTTGTAAGTGTTATATCATCCCCAAACAAAACAAATGTCGTTTTCTGTTGGATCGAATTATGAAGGTAATTTTGTTTTGTCAAAAGGGTTTAAGTAAAGATTTCTGCTAGTATTAAGTCAATCCTGCATCACTAAATCCTTGTTTAAAATGTGGAAAAACCGGATCAGCTTCTTTGTAATTAATGTGTTTTCATCACATTCATTCCAATTTCAGCGCTGAGATTCATGATGCAGATTCTCTGAAGGCACTAAGAACCCTTCACAGTGCAGTTATCTGGTAAAATAAAAAAAGCTGGGTGGGCAAAGTCGAAAGAGACAATAGGGGTGAAGGTCTCTTTAGTCTACCCTTAAATTACTTTATGGCTCTGTGTTTTTTACAGAAGGACGGGGTGAAGGGTCAAAGCTCAGTCAGGATACGTTAAGAGAGATTCTGGGACACTCAGGACACGAGTTGTGCACAAGGAAATGATGCATGCTTCAAAGCCACATCATCACCAAAGTGTAAAAGATTAATTTTAATAGACTTGTGAGTAAAACTGGGATTTGCTGGGAAGACGTTCACTCTTTGACTTCTGATTCACTGAATGACCTTGATTTTTATTGGTGTCATGAGGGTAAAACGCAATCTTAGAAGCAGTAAAAACCAAGATTAGGAGACATGATGTTGGGTGATGTTTTACTAACCCTCTATTCAGTGTGGGTGGTGTTATCACATGAGGGCTGAAATATAAAATATGCAATAAAATGATTTAGATTCACGTAGTCAGCGCCAATTGGCCAAAAGAGGGCAGCAGTATTTCATATGATTGAAACTTTTTAATCACACTGGTGCCTTGTCACTTGTGATAATATGAGATGCAGTCTGGTTGTTTAAGAGTATAAGCAGCAGATTGTAACAGCAGGTTTGCAATTTAGACTCCATCTGACAAACAAGGGAAGGCCAAGGGAAGGTAAGTTTTGATCTGCATGTAATCAAACCAGGAAAAAGACTTGAACTCCTTAGTTGTGTTTCATTTAATAGCAGATGTCAGCAGAAAACCGTATCGTGAGTTCTGTGGTGAAAATCTCATGGCCTTGCTGTCAGCTGTGTTGTTTCTGTGGGTCTCACCAGCTGTAACAGCATCTCCATATGGAAAGACTCTGGCTTCCAGTGGAGCTGCTGTTATCTGTGGAGGGACACCTCTTGTCATCGAAACACTGCTGGGGCTCTGTGTAGCTTGTGTACAGTGACACTTTGTATTTGTTGTCTTTTCATTCGGTTTCATACTCTTGCTCGTTTCTGTGCAGGTTTCCGCTTTACAAAAATAAAAAAAATAACCTTATGAATCCAGTTTATTTGTCTGTCTGCTTCTTTATCAAACTGTTTGTGCAGATAAAACACAGATAAAGCTGAAGGACATCTTGTGTGCACTCTTCCTGAAACCAAAACTATATGTGAATGCAAAAACATTTCCAGTAAATGGTAAGAAGTGACTGGGAGTTTCCCTTGACATTAACAAAAGGGTGATATATTGTTTTGTTCAAGTGTATGCATCCAAAAGTCCCCAACTCACATTGGTTTACAAGCAAATACCAACATTATAGCATCTTTTTGAGGTCTAAAAGTTTAAATTTAAACATATTCTGAAAACTGAGATGAATAACTCAGTCTTGGAAATACACAACATTAACAATGCAAAGGGTTGTTGGGTTTCTCTCTCTGATTTCGTAAGGGGTTCATCTTATCTTATGTTATGAACTGGTGCTTCATAAAAGTAAAACCAAAACTAAAACTAAATATATTATTGTGACTACATTTGTCTGCAATGTGATAGAGCCATTTGAAATGAAAAGCAAAACCACATTAAAATTTGAAAGTAACATTTTTGATAATGTTACTGGAAGTTTTAATGTCATGATGCACGGATGAATCGCTGCATGCATGCTTTCATTTGAGTGGGCTCATGCAATGTTTTTAGCAGGGGGGATGACCCAATAGGAAAACTCCCTGCTCCCACACCAAGCAACACACACAGCTCAACACCAACTCAAAAACCTCTTCATTTAGGGGATGGTTTGTTCATTTGGTCTATGTAACATCAGAAACTGTTGAGAAGTGCCCGTAACATTTCCCAAATCCCAAGCTGGCATCTTGTGATATGTTGTTCTGTCTGACCAACGTTACAGAATCCAAAATATTAAACGTATTATAATGGAAGGGACCCAGAAATGCTCTAACATTCTTACATTTGACCTTTTGCCTTAAAAATGTCATAACGATTATCAAGAACCAAGTGAGTCCACCAAGAACTGTCTTGAAAGTGGCTCTTAAATAAGCTATTTTCGATTTGAGGCGCCTTTGGGGGTTCTTTGTGCTAAAAGGTTCTTTGTGGAAATGAAAATGGTTCTTCTATGGCATCACTATAAAGAGCTACTTTTGGTTCCATTTCACACCTTTAATTGAGTATATATGTAAAAGCAGAGGTTACAAGGTTATAATTTCATTTAGCAGACGCTTTTATCCAAAGCGACATACATAGGTAGGTAGGCAGGGCAGCATTAAAGACCTTGCCTAAGGGTCCTCACTGGATACCTGCACCCTGACTTGGATTTGAACCACTGATCTCCCATGCCAAGGTCTGGGGTGTTAGTCACTAAGCTATCCAGTAGAGGTAATAAACTTAAGATACCACGCTTTCATAGTGGTATAATGGCACCAAAAAAAAGAAGATGATGTTTAGGCAGAGACTAAAGACTAATACTAAATGTTTGTGGTACTATAGCAATATAACTAATTTGTGTGTATTATTCTGTTGGTGGCCACAAACAAACAAACAAGTTTAAAACAGACACTTGAAATTTAATAAATGTGCTAAATAACATAATATTATATAGTAAAATAGAAATGAAACTAAAAATAAATATATTTGGCATGGGCAAATAAAGAAAATATTAATGAATGGATTGTTGAATATAAAGGCCCCACATTGTGACCTTTTTCGGCAAATTAATGGCACTCTCACATGTCCCCATAATATGTCTCTTAATTTTTCAGCTCAAAATACTGCAGAGATGGTTCATTTTATCATGACTGTATAACTGCTGGTTTTAGCTACGTTCTAAACAGGTTGTTTTGAAATCTGTAGCACTGAAAACCATTGACCTGTTGCAGTCCACGCCCATTATCTGTGACTAACTTTCTTTCTGAGAAATCATTTTGCATGCAGTTACAGTTGAATTCCCTTTGTTTTTAACTTATGTGTTTGGTGAGTTTGACAGACAACTTTGCGGTTTTAAAATTAGTAGTTTAGTGGTGCAGAGCAGCAGCTTGGAGATGTCTCTAAAGTGATTGTTGGTTAACATATAGTCTTAAAATGGGCTGAGTTTCAGTCACTGTTTCATACTTGTTCTGTTATCTGACAACAAAAGCAGAAAAATACGTAAATGAGAAGAGCTTTATTTGGAATCTGGCTGTATTGAAATGTACTATAGATGAGTAAGTAGAGCAGAAGAGATGCAAACAGATGTAAGCACTGGCTGAGTTTAGACTTTACTAAAACCACAACATGTACCATTAAAACACAGTAACCCAACCAGTCTTTGTTTATTGATTTTAAATTAAAGTTTACACCATCTCTGAATGTCCCTAAGCTTTACAGTAACCAGTCACCATAGCTTTTACCTGTGGGCATTTGATCAAAGTAATGGTAACGTTAGCCACATTAGCACTAACACCAAGGATCTGATTGTTGTGGTGACATTACCATCAAAAATATAATTAATCCACTGGATCTTCAGTTCCTCATATGCTGGGAGTGCATTAAGCCTCATGGGTTCACTTTTGTAGCCAGCAGCAGAACATTTAGTGCATTTTGCTTGTGACTGAGAATTTAGAAGAGCAGCTCTAGAAAGTAATAAACCTGGTGAACTGCATGTCAGCTGCTCTTTTTGAACGTGGAAGTACCAGGCACAGAGGGGGCAGGATTATACAAAGTTTGAAGTATTTGTTGGTTAGGTGTGAGGTAGCACTTGGGTCAAATTCTTACTTGCTTGTAAAGCTTGGAGGCTAACTAGATGTGGGGAGGACTTGAGGAATGGCAGAAGGGAACGTCTTCATATCTTTACACCTCCAAGTTTGTAACAACCACAAAAACACAATAAAAAATGAAATTTCACCTTATGGGGCCCTTTAAAGTTGGAGTGGCTGGCAACACGGTGGTCTTTAATGTAAAATTAAAGACTACATACATAAAAATACTTTTAGCTTTAATTAGTTTTAGTGTTTTATTGACTTATTTATCTTTCTGCATTATGTCTTGTTTATTTTATGTTCTCTCTTTTTAGCTGCCTGGGCCTGGTGTGATGTTGTCGTTAATTAATTAGTTTAATGTTTTATTTATTCTGTATCTTGTCCTGTTTATTTCATATGTGCTTTCTTTTTAACTAGTGTGATGTCGTTTTTAATTTTTTTAATTCTTTAATTCTCACTAATTTTGTTATGCGTCCTAATCCTGCATATTGCCTTGTCTCCTCATGTCTTGCCTGATTATTTTTATGTTCACGTGTTTTGATTGTCAAAGCACCTTGTGAACATTGTTCTTAAAGGTGCTATATAAATAAAGTTATTATTATTATTATAATTAAAATATGTAATTAACCTTGTCGGTATGAATATGAGGCAGAAAGAAGGCAGCTGATGCAAAACCTCAGAAAATGAAAGTAAACACTGATTTTTATAGAGATTTTACGAAACAACTAAAAAAAGTGAGTGTTACCAAATATTAATTCAGTATCTTAGACTAATTAATTCGATATTTATTTGTATTTTTTAGACGAATGTTGTAAATATCAGACAGTCCGATCCACACTCCAACCAGTAGGTGGCGGTAAAGCAGCACTTCCTTGTTTGCCAACCGTCAAATAAGAAGCAGAAGAAGAAGAACTGACAGCCGGTTGCTGAGCGACTGTCGACCGTTAAGAGGTTAAGACCACAGTTTAGGGTTGTAGCGGGTTTTCTGCTACCGTCGTGTATCATAATACGATAATATATAGCTGCTCAGAGCTCGGTGTTCGTGGTGGAGTGTGGCTGGCTGCCCTACGTTAGCTAAGGTCCGCTGAAGTGGGAGTCCTCCCTGAATGACTCGTAGTGCGTGGCTACTGGTTAGCTAGCGAAGAGGAGGGTGGAGACAAAAACTTCCAAGACCTCGCCCAGTCGTTGCTTCATTCCAGCAGGCAGCTACTCTCTCGGCGGTGTGAGAGCTCCACACCACTAAACCAGACAATTATTCAAGGGGAGACTGACACAGCTGTGTCAACTAAGGGCAGAAATCAGTCACCATGTTCAGGAAAAACTTGAAGAAAGACCCGGAGCTGTTTCAGAACGTGTCGGAGGGGCTGCGGCGGCTCTACCGGACCAAACTGTTCCCGCTGGAGGACACGTATCGATTCCACGACTTCCACTCCCCTGCACTCGAAGATGCCGACTTCGACAACAAGCCCATGGTCCTCCTGGTGGGTCAGTACTCCACCGGGAAGACCACCTTCATCCGCCACCTCATGGAGCAGGACTTCCCCGGTATGCGGATTGGCCCCGAGCCGACCACAGACTCTTTCATCGCGGTGATGCACGGTGAACAGGACGGAGTGATACCGGGTAATGCCCTGGTTGTCGACCCCAAGAAGCCCTTCCGCAAACTCAACGCCTTTGGGAACGCATTTCTCAACAGGTAAAGCCAGTGCCAAGTTCACCAGACCTTACTAAAGAGCTTAGACTGAGCGATGTGAACAATGTAGTACACTAGGACTGTAGAATATTACTTAGAGCCTAGAGCTGGTTAATAATTTGTGAATGAAATGACTACATGTCATGTAGTGTCATGCTCGTCTTGAACTGTCATTACTTAATACAGCTGTGTGTGAGGAAACTGTCATAACAGCACATCACCTGGGGTTTAAATGCCCTCCCTACAAGTCCTCACACGTACCAGACTTCTTCAAGGTAGAGTCCCAGTATGCTGTTGCACAATCTTTCCAGCAGAGTCAAGTGTGTGTGAGAGTTTTCCCTCTTTCATCATCTAGAGAGAATGCGGGTGTTTGGTGTCAGTAGCCAGGTGGCAGATCCAGGTTGTGTATAGCAAAGCAGAGGACAGGAAGGTGCTTTCCATCACCTTATCCTTTCCCTTTCACTCTGCATCACCACTATCATTCCCCTCCATCTGTAAAGCACCTGGCAGAGTCACTCCTGACAGATCATTTTGTCCCAACGTCACAGCGTGGCCCCTTGAGCGTAGGAATAGTTGTAAGTGATGTTACCTGACATTGTTCTGTCCTCGGATGTCGGTGCCATAAGTCCCATTACTCCCAGCCATATAACTGTTACCTCATCAATACATACCGACGAGCCAACTCCCTGATTCACTACTTTATGAAGTCTTATCACAAAGGGTTAAAGGTTTTGGTATCTATCTTCTTGTATTGTAACATATTTGTGGCACTGAGCGGGTGTTGTTGAGTCAGCAGGTGTTTCGCTAAGACATTTTAACTCACTGGAGTTTGACCCATGTGATTGATCATCCTGACACAACGGATGTTCTTAGGAAATTTCCAGAGCACTTCCGAAAGTATAATGAATTACACTCATGTCTGCTATTCAGCCTGGTCTGACGCAACAAGGTCGAAGCTCTTATGACTCAAAAGTATTCAGCAAGTGGGGCTTTCACCAGTTAATGCAACACAAAAGTGGAAAAAATGTAGAAATTATAGAATATGACGATATAAAAGCAAAAGTGAAAGTGACCTACGCAGACCGTAGAGGCTTGGTGTGTTTTTACAAAAAGAAAAAGAGAGCCAAGGACAGTGGAAAGTCTCAAAGTGTTTCATTGACATATGAAAGGAGCTCCTCCCAGTCCAGCTCATAGTACAAGGTGCTGTGAGTCAGAGCACTTGGTTGAAACCTAAAACATCCCAACCCAGCCTACAGTGTGTGGATTTGTGATGACGTCGGATGTTAATCATCTAACTGTTGATGCTGTCATTTCCTATACAGGATGGGGAATGTCCCCTTCTCTCCCCGGTTGCAGTGTGGTGTCATCCTGTGCAGGAATCACCAGCTGGTCAAATAATGCACAAACAAATGCAGATTCAAAACTGTACGAGCGAAGAACTGAGCTGAAACTTTAAGTCTGAAAGCGTGGGCCGCTGTTTAGCTCGCTGAGTTAAGGCGTTACCATGTGGGCGCAGCAGTCATGAGTCCGGCTCAAGACCCTTTGCTGCATGTCCCTCTCCTCTATACCAGTGGTTCTCAACTGGTGGGTCGGGACCCAAAAGTGGGTCGCAAAGCCATTTTTAGAGGGTCGCAGAAGCATGTCCCCCCCAAAAAAGTAGTGGTATAAAGTCTTTTATTTCAAAGGGCGTGTTTCTTATGACACAGTTTGCTTTCAATAGCAGGATATTTAGTGGTGGTGACACCAGTAGTTGCCCACTATTAACCTCTAGATGTGACTCTACCAGCTTATTGGAGACATTTATGCTAAAACGAGCCAAAAATAAACCAACATGTGCTCAGAATCTGTCAAAATGGGACAAATATGCCCAAAACTTGGCAAAAGTGTCCAAATATACCAAAATGAGCAAAACATAAGCCAAACTTTTCCCAAGCTGTATCAAAATGCGTCGAGACTACACCCAAATAAACCTTCATTTGTTGACAGGAACAGCATACTTCAAAAAATTTGGGTCGCAACCGGTTTTAATAGAGACATAGTGGGTTCTGAGGCTGGACCAGTTGAGAACCACTGCTCTATACCCCCTTTTCACCCTGTCTCTCTCTATTAAAATGGGGAAAAACATACATTAAAAAAAAAAAAAGTCTGAAAGTGTGGTACAATTGCTGCACATGAATAAATAGCTGAAATCCTTTGTTCCTCCCTCGCACATATATAAACTGGCCCAGCTCTCTTTGTGTTTCTCCATAGCAGATCCTACTATGGAAAATTGGTGCTCTGTGCTTTTTGTTATCCTCACAGTCCCCAGCCATCCCAAACCTCAGTGCCTCTGACCACAGATCACATGGCTGCAGACAGTCGTGAGCTTAATCTGTTGTTAGCTTCAGATTATCAAGTGGCTTGTGTCGCCATATGCTGTAGTAACACAAACACTTGAGCTGACACTTCCCCAGTTAGGCCTATTTCCCATTATCCACTGACATCCCTTCCTTCCATTATGAAAAGCCTTATCTTGCATGAGTGCAGTCGTCTGCCAAGTGGCTTCATTCAGAAGGATGAAGTAATGCTTTCCAGATAACTCTTCTAGGGGGTGCTAGACTTCACAGGCCAAGATTCACTTCTTGGAGTTTATTACGGACTTAAGGGGAAACCAGATAAGATTGTGTATAAACAAAGGCTATTGTCCATCGCAGCATCATTTGTCAAACCGTTGGACTCAATCCTGTAGTATCGTGGGGCCTGTGGTTGTCTTTGAATTCAGTCTGCATCTCAGTCTCGGAGGCTTCAGTGGTCATACGTTGGCTTAGAGTTCACATGATCGTGCACAACAGGATATGTGAGTATGACAATAACAGGTGCATGACCTGTTTGAACGGGTCACATGGCACGTAGCCATAGAGAAGTAGTTCTGGTCCAGCCTCAGGATCCACTATGTCTCTATTAATAACGGTTTGCTGTTCCTGTTAACAAATGAAGGTTTATTTGGGTGTAGTCTCAACGCATTTTGATACAGCTTGGGAAAATTTAGGCTTATGTTTTGCTCATTTTGGTATATTTGGACACTTTTGCCAAGTTTGGGGCATATTTTGTCCCATTTTGACAGATTCTGAGCACATTTTGGTTTATTTTTGGCTCGTTTTAGCATAAATTTCTCCAATAAGCTGGTAGAGCCAAATCTAGAGGTTAATAGTGGGAAACTACTGGTGTCACCACCACTAAATATCCTGCTATTTAAAGCAAACTGTGTCATAAGAAACACGTCCTTTAAAATAAAAGACTTTATACCACTACTTTTTTGGGGGGGACATGCTTCTGCGACCCTCTAAAAATGGCTTTGCGACCCACTTTTGGGTCCCGACCCACCAGTTGAGAACCAATGCCATAGAGGACAGGATTACAACTGATAAAAGTCTCTGTCAAGAAGCAGATTCACATTTAGAACTGAGCTGTTTTTGGCTCAGTGAGTTTTCCATTTTCCTCTCAGGAGCCCAAAACTATTTGGACTGGCCTTCAGCTGGTTGGTTCAGTGTGTTTTTACTCATAAGTAATATATCAAGTGTCAGACTGTTAATTAGCTGATTTGAGGCGACTGTGATGGCAGCTCCTCTCTGTAGCTCTTAACCATAGTCATTTAACCTGCAGATTAGACTTTAACTACCAGGCTCAGATGGGACTTACCCCAAGTATAAGCAGTTATTTATGAAGAGAGTA
The DNA here is from genome assembly GCA_900302755.1 of Chromis chromis. Taxonomy (NCBI): domain Eukaryota; kingdom Metazoa; phylum Chordata; class Actinopteri; family Pomacentridae; genus Chromis; species Chromis chromis. The sequence goes on from OMNN01096879.1 coordinate 30,347, forward strand.
AACAGACATCAGTCATTCTTACATCTACAGCTTGCTTTTGGTTTTGGCAGTCCCAAGAGGTAATGGACAGGGTTCTCTACTAACTCGCCAGGTCTTCAATATTTCCATTTTGTAGTATCCTGGTGTCTGCTCGCCTCTCATTGCTTGTGCAGTAATTTTGTACCAAATGTTTCCACAAAAGTAAGTTAATACTTCTTTTCCAGCTCCAGATAAGCGTGCATATTTGTCAGCTCTTGCTCCCTTTTATTTTAAAGGCCACTGCAGTCAGAGGGCCCCAATGTATTCCTGTGCTCTCTGTAAGCCATTAGTCAGTAAAACCGGCGTCAGCAAAGTTTAAGTTCCGCACTGGCCCACGCTGTCCTGCTCCGTCCTGTCCTGCTCAAGTCCTGTTATTCCAGGACACTGACTCTGCACTTTACTGAGATAGGGGCTGACATGTGTACAGCTTTATAAAGAGCCTAACAAATATACCGTATTTTTCAGGCTATAAGGCGCACCGGATTATAAGGCGCATTAAGCGAAACAAAACAGTCAGATAAGTCAAACTTTATTCAACTTATTCACAATAACTCTCAACATTGTTCAGTTGTAACACATAAAATACAAAACAATACACGCACTTTTTGAAATCGTAAGCGTGTCTCTTAACAGGTGCCATTTTGGGGTCCTTATACACACACCATAATATTATGTTGAAGCACGGTACGTATTACTCCGCGAGGCTCCTGACTACGGTAGCCGTAATGCTCCGACAATCCATCAAGCGGTGCGGCTTCGTAGCTTACCAAAGTCGTACTAAAACGTTTTGACAGATTTTTGAGCGCCGTGTACCACATAAAATCGGTTCAAGGTCAGTAAGCACAATACATAAGGCGCACTGGATTATAAGGCGCACTGTCGATTTTTGAGAAAATTAAAGGATTTTAAGTGCGCCTTATAGTCCGAAAAATACGGTAATCTGAAAAAAGCTCCACTGATCAATCATTGCCCAGATACAGTGAGGCCATGAACTTCACCACAGGAGTTCGATATGCTTTCCTTTTGGACTAGAAGATAACTAATCAATATCCTCACCACTCTCCCTGCCCTCCTGCCAACCCTCACCAGCTAACAGGAGAGGTCTTTGTTTTGCTGTGACCCCCCTCTCTCTCCAAAAACACAATCTTTGCTGACCGTGACCACAAGGGCCACAAGGAATGGCCATTCGCAATCTGGGGGTCCGCAGCCTCGACAAAAGCCCTGGTCAGGGCAAAATGCACAAACAGACGGAGTACAAGGTTGAGCCTTCTGCTCTGTGGTCGAGCTACAGCTGGGAGAGTCACTCTGGCAACCTGACCTTCACCTCTGGACCCGATCGTAGCTTTCTGGACAGAGAAGGAGTCGTGCCCTGTACTGACTCCTGTGACTCTATTGGTAATGGCATTGATTACTGCTCCTGGACTCGAGGACTTTTGAGTGTGTGCATGTTAGCATGGTTGCTAATAAATGAAACAAACTGATGGCTTTGAATTATGGAGACAAAATGCAAGCTGTATGACTCTGTTGAGTATTTTGAATAAATCATGGTGCTACCTCAGTCTACAGTCCCTTTGGATCCTACACCCTCTCAGCTCCATCTCACACCTCTCCCTTGTGGAGGACAAAAGGGCTTTTAGGGCCCTGATGAGATTGCAGTCGGAGTCACGGGGTGATGAGTTCTCTCTATCTCATCTCAATTACGGCTGTCATTAAGGCAGAAAGGACTCGGCTAAGGAGGCAGCCCAGAGTGACACTTACAGTACACTTAACCTTTGGGAGTGGAAATGCTTCTCTAGTGACTGAAATGCTGGTTTCATTTTAAAAATCCCAAGAAGGCCAAGTGTATGAGTGTTTTCAATTACCTAAATAAAAAATGAAATCCTTTTGAAACTTGAACTATAAATCATATATTGGTCGGTTGTCATATGCACACTACATAACAGAAGATAATACACTGACCTTCCTCCTGACACTAAAGGCACAAGATTCCTTAATTTTGAGTTGCATCAACACAGGATGGCATGACTATAAAACAATTATGTGTAAGTGTTTGTCTAAACGATAGACTGTAATTTGAAATGAAGTGTATACTCATCTACAGAGGGCCTGGTCTCCGAGGGCCACTAGTGAACATTAGAGAGGCCTGCAACTCACACTACACATCAATATTTAAGGACACACTGGGACTCTTCCATTTGACATCCCAAAGGGAAAGACACAGGCCCATATATCCTTGCTCCAGCCTTATTGCACTTTCTCCTAACCCTGACCTCTGTCACCCTTTTGCACTTCCCTTTCATCCTTTCCTTTGCTTATGTTCCTTCCATCTTTTGCTCTTTTTTTTTCTCCACCTCCCTCACTATCAAAATCCTGGTTTTCCTTACCCTCATGTCTCATGCTTGCCTGTCGTCTTTTCTTCTTCAGGAGCCACTGAGACAGATGAAGGGACGAGCACTTGTCTCCCCCCCCCCTTCCCTCTCTCCTGCTCAGCCAGCAGGCTGCCAGCGTGTTGGGGAGATTGAGATGCGGCTGACGATGCGGCAGCTGGTTCTTCTTTGGCTCTAATCACTCCCAGAGACCATGGTTTGATTTGGTTTTTTACAGCCCGGCCTTATTTTTCACATCAGCGACGTGAATGCCCCTTCAAACCCTCCCCCTTACACTTTTGATGAAATTTGCACCATATGCCTTTGAAGGGAGATGAACCGACTGCCGGGCATGCTTCTCTTTAACTCCCCTTCCCAGTGCAAGTGGTTTGATCAGGCCCCAGCCCTGATGGGGGCAAGCTCTCCAATCCTGAGACAGTATTATGTTCCCAAAATTGCCTGACTGGAGATAATGAAGGCCTATGATTTTTTTGAGCAGCGATCGCATCCAGAAAGAGGAGGAGACAGGGACTTGACTGAGGATGTGCTCACCAGACCGTTACTACCAAATCAGCTTCCAGAGGTAGAAATAGGCGGCTATGGGCATCAAAGGAAAGACCAAATACATCTAATCACCTCTATAGCTGGATGCATGTCCCTCTACACTTTCTGATTCTCTCTCACTACCGCAGCCAATAGGATTAAAAGAGTTTTATTTCACCTTGAATTACCACTGCGCGGACCACGCAGTGTAATCCATATTGAAAGACTTCTGGGAAGAGTTTGGCCAAATGGAGAAAGGAAAGGAAGGAGGGAGGATGGTGGGCTGATTGCTGAAATGAATGCCGTGTTGCCCCCATATCTTTGTCCCAATGAAATCCTTCCCTCCTTCAGAGGGAGAGCCAATCAATGCCCTTATCAACTGTCTCATCAGGCCGACCGGCCAAATTAGCCTCTGGCAATTCACAGAGTGACGCATAGTTTGTGTAATCAGGGAGAAATCAACATCTAAGAAAGGGGAGTATCCACTGGAAAAACAGTGAGCAGAAAAGTTAGCTATGGCCAGCGACAGAAACAGATGAAGATGATGATAAAGGTACAAAGGTACTGAAAGATGCCTTCTGCCCAAGATCCTCCATACATTGACTTGTGGTGTAGGAAAAAAAAGCAGATTCATTCGTTGATGAGCCCCAAAAAAACCAGATATAACAGAAACAATATTTTAACTCCAGACAGCTGATTCAACTCCAGACAGTCTGGATACTTTCTCCTCCACACAGTTAGATCATCCTGGCACACTCGTAGGACACTGTCTCGGTGCTACGTGCCACATATGTGTGTTTGCATGTCGAAAGCCCCCAAAAAACAATTAACTGGCAAATCAATGATGACGCCGCTGCAGCAATGTAAGCAAACATGTGAGTTTTATTCCACACGTTCTGAAATTTTTGCAAATGTTGAAAAGTGTTTAAGGGTCAACTGCAATAGCATGTCTTTTCTCCTCCTCCTCCTCCTCCCTCTCATTGTCAGTGGCACCCAGGATCTGGTTCCGCTTCTCGACTGGCTGTCACAGAAGTTTCCAAACAGCTGCGGAGGCTTAACGGCTGGAAAACAATAGCTTGTGTCTTTTCTTCAGCTCACAGGCACAAGCGTCTTTTTGGCTCGAGCCCTCGCAAAAGCAGTAAACGAGGAGTTAGGGGCCTTGAGGGACAATCGGTCTGCAATTACTGGGCTGAACAGGAGCAGTGAGCCGATCAAGAGGATAAATATTTCTATAAAGTTGTGCTTCTCCGTGTGTTGTTTGTGTGTCTAGAACATGTATCTATATTAAGAAAAACACTCTGCCATGTAGTTAAACATCAGCTAGTTGGCTGTTCTGACTGCAGCAGGGCTGGGAATCATTAATGAACAGTAATGAACAGCGCAGAGACATGCTGTAACAGACGAGTGTTTCGAGCGTTTGTATGTGTGTTGATGTATGTGCACTGAAAGCATCTTCAACATACTGTACGCAGCATGCCTATCTGCAGGCCATCACTATTGATTTATTAATGCTAGAGAATGCTGCTGCGCTAATTGAATTGAGATCCAGGAAGTCAGTTAATGTAGCTGACAGCGATACAGGAATTTAATCTCCCCAGTGCACAGAATTATGACTCTTCCCTATCTGCGCTGTCAGAGGGATAAATAGTAAATCAATCTTTTCTACAATGGGCCCCACTCAGAGTTTGTGCAGGATGGATCGTAACAACCTCTCTCTGTCTTAAACCATCAACAATCACTACTCAAGCTGTTCAATTGGTTCACTGTCTCATCCCTTCGAAGATAAATCAAAGTTCTGGAAAACACAGCGGCCCGAGGCAGATGTGGTATTCAAAGCCCATAATCATAAAACCTGTCATTATAAAAAAGACAATGTGCTCACTATAGCCAAATCACTTGTAACCCAATAGTTTATTACACTGTCCACGTCAGGTCAATCACGCTTATGTTACACACGTCAAAATCCACTTCCTGAAGTCCAGGCCGGTCCAGCTGGTTCCGCGCCATCACTCCCCACCAGCGTGTGTGCCCTTGAAAAAGTCAGCCGACATCAGCACTTCTATGCATAAAGACCACCACCACTACAACGACCGCTACAACTTCTTAGAATATCAGAACCGCCGCCACAGAGAGGCTCCAACATAAAGTCATTAATACAGGCCTGGTTTAATGTATATGTGTTTGTACAGCTGCTATTTAGCTGCCGTCTGAAGGTAAAGGAAAGCTGTGCAGCCAGGTCTCCAAAAGCAGAGTGAGACGGACTGTCCAGAGGAGCTAAAGCACAGATGCAGGCAGGCGAGCCAGGCAGGGGCCTGGGGCCAAACCACGACAGTGTACTCAAAGGCACCACCACCCAGGCCGGCCAAGGTGTGTGGGCCTGCTGGCTGGGATCGGATGACCGTGGACAGTCGGTGTGTAAATGTGCATGCACTGTGTATTGTGTGTACGTGAACAAAAGCTGACAAAAGCAGCCAGTCAACCATACTGATCATATAGTACATGCATCACAAAAGTTTATAAGCCAGAGAGGACATATATAACCCTCCCAATGAGAAGGTGCAATATAAAAGAGAGCTAAACAGAGAGGAGAAGGAAGAGGAGATGTGGATGAATATAATTTACATTTATAATATAGAGTAACTGGTAAGGCAAGGGTAGAAAAGAAAAACAATTTTTTGCTCTTTCTGTCTCTCTTCTCAGTGGTTAATGGACACATGAGTTATATACAGTACTTATTTTAGTCCCTTTAATCATGAGCTTTTATCGCATGTTCTGCCAAGACCTTCCACCAGTCACTGGCCGTGCCTGCCAAGAGAAATGAATGAAAATGTAGAGAAACCAAATATTGTGGAGCCATGGCTCAGAAGTCAAAACCCATCTTTTTCTTCCCTTTGAAGAGCTAAGCTCTAAAAGAAACACCTAACTGGAGCCAGGTATTGTGTGAATTTGTGTGGTTAATATTACCTGGCTAATGCTTGTGCAACATAAGCTCATATAAGCTGTGCAAAGACAAAACAAATGGAAATGTCAGCGTTTTCTTATTCCATCCTATGTGGCTTAAGAACAGAAGAGACACCGTCATTAATCTTCTCCAACAAGCCTTGATATGTAAGAGGGAAACATGCAAAGATAATTCTCTTACTAGACACAGCATCTACAAATAGAGCAATTCTGTTCAGCAAAGTCCTCCAAAACTGGATCAACATTCAAATAATGAGAAAAAACTGTTCTGTGCAGTAAACCTCCCCAGAGATCAAATCCCCTGCAGGAATCAGAGGTGTCGACATCATCCTCGTGTGTTCTTAATGGATGGAAAGCCTGCAGAGTGGATGAGTGTCTTTGGTCAGGTCTGATCTGTAGGCCGCTGCATTAGATGGGGCCAGGGCTGCGGCCACTGGAGCTCTTAGGCCTGAAGAGTAGTACTTAATGCTCGGGTGGAGTGGAGGACCTTCCTGCCCACAACGTCCTACCCCATGCCCCCTGGAAAACCACAGCTGACCACCGGGGCACAGGGAAATGAAACCGAGGAAACCACGGGCCAGGCGAGAGCAGCACGGCAGCCGACTCCATGGCGGAAAAAACAAAGAGTCGGGCCTTTTGGCGGCTTGGTGGTTGGCGCTGATGGAGGTATTAAGATATTAATTGCTTTTTGACATGATTTTGTTAAGGGAGGAGGGCAGGCCTGCGGCTTCTCACACAATGGCTAGTACATGGTGGAGAGGCCTGACGGGGCAGAAAGGGTCCAGCTTGGAGCTTAACGCTGGAAGGGAGAAATCTCACACGAGACACCTTTATTTATACACAGTGACTTCAAGATGATGGTTATGAAACTGTTTTAAACCCCATGAGAACACGAATATGAAGTGGCTTAGGAGGTTTAGGATCATGCACATTTTTACATTTAAAATTTTTAATATTGCAGAACTTAAAAAGCAATAAATAAGCTAAATGCTGGTGAAAGAAGGATGTGGGTCACAGTCAAATTTATTACATTTATTAAAACTACAGAGGCTCAGCCAATGAACCATGTGCTCCTCGTCTTTGCACAAATACAGCAACTATTTGGCTAAGTTGCAAAGTTAAATTTATAAAATAGTGCACAAAGTCACAATGAATGAACAAACAGTGCACTGGAAGCTAAATCCGTGTCCCACTGTAGACTGGGTTAACCCCGCTGAGGTGGTAGTGCGTCAGCTGGGGGTGCAGCCTGCGTACACGACAGCAGACATAAACAGCAGCACAGCAGCCCTGACGCAAGGCCACAGCCTCACACACACTCGCACAGAGGCTAAGGTTGCACTGGGAGAAGTGAATCACCAACCCCGGTGATTCAGGACACACAACCTATACTTATGGGCTGCTGTGTTCATGAAACTGTACTCCGCTGCATGTGTGCGTGGGAGTGGCGTGTGTCCAATACATATGCGTATATGGCGCAGGCAGCTGCCAGGGGATGGGCAGGGAGCATTACCATCAGCATCTCTGTGGATCAAGGAGAAGCCCCCAGTAATCCTGGCCTCTCTCCAGGCTCCCACACATCGCAATTAGGATTAATCCTCCCCTCCTCCCTCCAAGCAGCAGAACAACAGAGAACACTGGTGTGTCTGGTGTGTGTGTTTGTGTGTCTCTGTACGGGTGTGTGGTGTGGCTGTGGGGGGCAATTAGCCAACTTTTGAGATTCTCCCCCTAAAACCGCCAGACGACCACTGGGCTGCGGGACTGTGGGCTGGTGCACAAACACTCCCAATACACACACATGCACTTGAAATATTGAGGGAGGGTAACAAATCGACCATAGTGGTGGTAATATAAACAACTGTTTGACCAGTGGCCACATAATTGGCTGTAAAACAACTTCTCACTATCTGTAGGGAGTTCTCTCCATGGTATTCCACCACCACAGCATTTGTCCCGCTGAGAAAATATTGTTGTATTTGCCAAGAATCATAACTCGCTCATAGGTTTTTAATAATCCATAGCCGTAAATTAAAATCCATTAATCAGTCATATTTCTAAAACAGTCAGCAGCATCGTACATGCCGGAGTGGAGGCTGTGAAACCTGATATCAATGTGTTTGCAAGTCTTTGTGAGGGTTAATTATACCTTGACTCGGTTTGATTGATGACCAGCTAACGGCTAAGGTGCCGCTTCACAGTTCAGATTAAACATCTGCAGGGTAAAACCAAACCCACAGGGTCACAGAGCAGAGCTTAGTACTGACAGGAATAGGTGGATCTGAGGTAAGGTGCCAACAGGAATTCTTGAATGCAGAACAAATCTTCCAAACTAAATGAAGAAATATGTTGTTTGTTAATTCGTTCCAAAATTGTCAGAAATGGTCACATTTACAAAAGAATCTCACTGTATTGGATGTTTTCTGCAGCTTTTTTTAATCATCCTTAACTTTTCATCAAGAACTTTCTTCAAGTACTGTTTCAAGGGTCAATGATGAACTTCCAAACTCAGCCTGTAACTTCATATGGAGTTATAAGACTTTAAAAAAAAAAAAACATATTGGAATTTTAAAAATCGTCTCCACTTCACATGGTGATTGTGTGACTTTTTTCACCTGCTGTTTCCAATTTAAGGAATTAACGTTCAATTTCATCACTGTAATTACAGATAAAAGATGAACCACATGGTTACGGTTTTAGGTAAAGCTCTCATTTAGCTGTAACAATATCAGATTTTCACTACACAATTATCATTGACAAAAAAGTCCACGAGAATGTTATTGCAATATCTATAGAAAATTAAACTTATCTTTAACTTTGTTTATTGCAAGTTTCATCTCTTTTTTGGCAAATGAGTTACGCTCAAAATATGAGTGTAGGAAGGTGGAGAGAGTCTGTAACTGTACAAAAGTGTAGAAAAATAACCTTTCATGGATATTGAACCAGATGAACTGATGGACATCCACAAGGCCGAACATCTGCCATAAACACAATGCCAAATGATACAAAGGAGAGTTTGTTGGGTAGATTGTCTCACTGTTGTCTGTCATCTCCTCTAAAGTGATATTGTGTGACAGTAGCAGCCACATGCTGCAATAAAAGCTAGCTAACTAGTTGCCATGTCTTCTTCTTCTTTTGTCTGTTTTATGGCTGATATCAACCAATGTTAAAGTGCAATACCACAACTTACTATACTGGAGTCGCAACCAGATAGTTCAATTCAATTCAATTTTATTTATATAGCACATATTTACAACATATGTCATCTCTGCTTTTGGATTCCCTATGAGCAAGCAGTCAGCAACGGTGAGAAGGAACCATAAAACTACCTAGGATAGGGAGGGAAAAAAAAAACCAGGCTCAGGGAAGGCGGCCATCTGCCTCGACCGGTTGGATTGGGAGTGGGGATGAGGGGGGAGGGGATAGCAGGAGAGGTTGGGATTGGGGATGGCAGGACAGCAGGTGGTGAGGTTACTGGCACGGTATTATTTACATGTATGATTAACAAGATATTAATATTTAATTTTTTTAATATTATGGTTTTCGTCAATACCAATATATCATGACAGTGTAATGCACACTGTTTATAGGAAACAGCAATCATGTGCTTTACTGACCCATTCATCCACACCTACCTCCTCCATAAGAGGTATTTTGAAAAAAAAAAAATCACACTTTCCTCACTGACAAGACTGCTGAAGGTCCTTAAAATAAACCTTTAGTTAAAAAAAAAAAAAAAAGCTACAAATGTGGGCATTTTTGATGGTGCATTTTGCCACATTATTCCATTGTGCTGCACATAAAAGTGACCAAAGTGCTTTTCTATTGTTGCTGCCTTGTGAAGGTTAATTTTACTTTTGTGTAAGACTTTTATGGAGGGTTTCAAAGTCACATTGATCTAATTTTCATAATGCAAATAACTTAAATGAATTCCTGACAACTAAATGAGTGACTTCCTTCTTGATTCCACATTCTACAAATACACTGTCATTGCCATTTTTTTACACTGCGGTTTTGGGTGAAACAGAAAGTTAGAGAATTGATTGGTATCATAAGAGCTAGTACCATCTTACATTATCCTCATTTCACCAGGCCAACACAGTATTTATACACTACAGTTAGAAAATACATAAACTGCTATAAAGCTGTTGCCCACAAAAGTGATGTTCATCTGACACTAAATATCTCATCACACACAAACAGAATGATTAAGTGAGAAAACACGATGATGGAAGTAGAGATGTGCTATATTATCTCTGACCTGTGGTTGCCACTAATGTTTTAGTGTAAGTAGTGATTTGCCCGGTCAGCTGAATGTTGGTAGAGAGTGTGAAGGTCAGAGGGTGGTTCAGTAGTAGTGGGAGCGGGAGATGAGCAGGGTGGGGAGAGGTGTTAGGGTGGAGGGCCTGTAGCACACCAAACCTCAGAGCTCACGCCTTCACAACTTCACAGCTACCCTAACCAACCACTTCCGCCACATGTAGGAAGAAAAGATATACATTTCTGCAATCTGCTTTGAGGCTGTTTTCACATGTACCCACTCCTTGATTATATCACTAATTAAGGTAAATAAACAGAACAGAACTTCATGTGAAAACAGCTGCATTGTTTACAACAACAATTCTTTCAACAATTCTTAAAAGTTTTAAAGTTATGGAAAAAGAATAAAACCCTTTGCATTTTTTTTTTATTAAACAATCTTTCCCTCACAACCTACTTCTCTTGTAATAAAAAGTCAGGGAGTGCAAAATGTCCCCAACAGGCAGCTGCACGCTACAGCTAAAGCGTCAAAATCATTTCCAGACTGCTCCGCTATGGATCAAGGGGAAGGAGAGGCACGGGGAGAGGAAACCAAGGCAAAATAAATTAATTGCAAATGTATCGTGGAGGGGGGCAAAGGGGAAAGATTGGGGCAATTTATCTGCGCTGATGGACGGGGATAAGACCAGCGAACTGACGCTGAGAGAATAGAGAACAGCATGAGGCACCCTAAAGGCAACATAGGTGATGAGATGCACAGACTCGGCCAGGTGAAAGACGAGCAGAGGATGAACGCCGCAGCAGTGGGGAGCTACTCAGGCAGCCACGTTTGAGTGCATCAGGAAGCCACAGCAGTCTGTTAAGCTTTAAGATCGCGGGCTGCTGGAGGCGGGAGGCTGAGAGGGGGGGAGTTTGATTTGGGTTGTGGCTGTGACAGTGATAAACGGCCTGGGGAAATAGGCTGTGGAGATCAGTCAAACACCTGCCTTGCCCCTGCATGAGCTCCACTCAACTCAAACAAGATGCGGGAGCAAGAGGTGCAGTGTGCCAGCTCGGGCAATGCCAACACCACCTCTCCCTTTGTTGTTTTAGAGTTGCAACAAGATTCATCAGTGAGAAAATAGAGGCAGGTTTAGTGGCTTTTTAAAAATCTAATATCATGCATCTCAAAGAACAAACTGGAATTTTAGTAGTGTTGGTATTTGTGATAGTTACACCGGTACATACTGCCTCCAGGAAATAGCCACATGCTCACACTCTACAGTTTGACACAGCATATGCAGTATGCTGGACTTCTGCTTACTCTGTTTTTTATATGTTACTAAAGTAACCACCAGCTGTATAAATGGAAGCATATATATGACTTTCATTACTGTCAAAAACGTACTCACTCAGCTGAGTTGCTTTAAACAGTGCAGCCAACTGACAGATGTTTTTCTTTTGTGTGGTTTATTTACTGTAAATGTAATACACAACCAGTATCAACCCATTTATCATAAAAAATAAAGTAAGAAGATTTGATTTATTAATTTAGCAGAATTGTGTAGCCCACAATTAAATGTTACACAAAGATTTAAAAAATAGAGAAAAAGTAAATAAAGAAAAATATTGTTTTACTTTCACTCTTAACATATTATGTGAGTGGGGCCTTGCAGCACCCAGTAATGAAAAACTTAAAGTACTCGAAATAACTGGTACATTTAGTGGTATAGTAGAAGTATAAACCGAGAAAAAGAAAAATCAAAACAACACATTGAGGCAATAGATTGTAGGAAAATGTGCTGTAAAACATAAATGCACATGTATTAAGTAAATATATGCTGAACGTAGATTACTGCTGTTTCACACATAAGGATATTTAAGTATGTCTGATAAATTCCAGTATATTAATTTATGTTAAAAAATAAAAAATAAACGTGTAAAAAGCTACAAAATGATTTCTCTTTTATTTTTTATTTTTTTTATACATTTCTTCTTTATGTATTTTTTTTTTTAAATCTTTATTTAACCAGGAAGAGAAACTCATTGAGATTAAAAATCTCTTTTTCAAGAGTGTCCTGGAAATTTAATTTAATTTTTTATTTAATTTTAAAGGTTGTGCCTGTTTCTAATCTTTAATAACTTCTGGATTGAAATGGGTGAAAGGGGTCAAATGTATTTAGTAAATGACGGGAACATTATGTGTCATCTTACTTTTGTCTTGGTCTCGGCTGGTTGCGCTTCCTGCCCATGAACAGTAAATGCAAATGAGCTATACAGTAAATTGTGTGCAGTCAGGAAAAAAAACACTAAACACATTTGCACCTTCAGATCTGTCCGTTCAATTATGCGCAGTCTGTTAAAAATCCTCAGTCACACAATAAATAATAGAGCCAACAATATAAATTGTGTAAATATATTGGACAATTTTTAAAAAACATACCAATAAAATATCACTTCACACCCGTGTGTGTGTGTGTTGGGGAGAAATGGCACCAACAATATTATTTGTGAGACATTTACTCAGATTCCACAGGATTTATAGATCTCAATGGACCAAAATGGATTTTTCAAAAAGTCTGTGTTAGAAATATAAATAACACAGGCAAGATTTAAAAAAACACAACGATATGGGAGAATGACTCTGGTTGTATTGATGTCAGAAGAACGACTGTTGTATCCATGAGCAGGAGAAAATAATTCAATATTCGACTAAAACACTGGGCATCATACGCCTAGAAGTGAATCTTGTAAACTTTGATCTGTCCTCCTGGAGCCTACACATCCATCTTTGTTTTTTTTTCCTCTGCTGGCATAATTCAATAAAAGCCTGACAGCAAATATTATTTTGTGTTCGAGAAAGTTTTATAAGGCTTAAATGGAATCAGGCCTGAGAGTTATGCACACTGGTCCTCTCATGGGAAAGACACAGGAAGAGAACAGGAGGGGATGAAAACACCCAGCATGAGTGTGGAGATGACTCGACAACAGCACCACTGTTCGCCGTCGCTGTTTGTTTGATGCCAGGAAACCCTAAACACATGATGTGACCCACATTATGTTCTCATTTGATTTTAGAAAACATCGCTCAAGGTGTTTTAAATTCAAACAGCATCCCCTCTCCTCCGACATCCTCTACTGCAGACAGACCCAACAGACCTGCCAAAGTGAATTTACCTAGTAAAGTGAATTACAGGGTGATAAACGATACTTTGGCAGCAAGGCAGTAAACTGCTGAGAGAAGCTAAATACTAATGTGATTTGTCAAGGAGTTTATAAGCTGTAAGTGCTGCGATGAAATGACTGGCCCCATTGGAAGAGATAAACACGAGGGAAAGTCTTTGTTTCGCAGCTTAATCGACTACTGTGAAGGCCGGCAGAGAACTGGTTAATATTTACTGTGCTTATAGGCGTGCATGGAGGTGAGGGATATATATAAGTAATGCAGTGCGCTGTTATGTTTTGTTCAGCAGAGCAAGAATGTCTTAAGATAGACGCCATACTGCTGATGTATGGACTTCTCATGAATAAACATTTTCTGGTTTAACCTCTTCATTTCCATACGGGAGGTCTCTTATATCTGGGGAAACGAGATCCTAAAAATATCTCCTTCAACTTTCCCCAAACTCTAGCCGACCTACACGGACGGACACACAAACACGTGCACACACACACAATCCTTCCTGCGTACACACACACCTCCCTCTATCACTGTGGCTCTGCTGTGTTATGCTGTGGGAGGCTGAAGTGGCCTTTGTGGGCTGAGCTGAATATCTCTGTCCACTCTGGCAGGACCTCAGAGTGCCTGCTGCCGCCTGCTGC
>OMNN01096880.1:0-25495 GCA_900302755.1 Chromis chromis
TGTGCTGGACTGCCGGGATGAGGAGCCTCTGGAGGTGCTCGCCATCATGGGGATGGTCTCCAAGAGGCGTCCGCCGCTGGTCCCGCCTCCTGAGGCACCTGGTGATGACAGTTCCTGCTTGGGCCGGAGGCAGCGGCAGCAACACACGGCAACCACAGAACCCACCAGGATGAAAGCTACAAACACCGAGCCCACGATCAGGAAAGGCACATAGATGGGCACTACAGAGATGGAAGAAGAAGAAGACAGATTCACATTAAAAAACAGTTAAAAGATTTATTTTAGCAGCAAAATATTGAGTTAAACATGAAACTTCACGCTCACGTGTGTTGCTTCTCTACACAGGAGCTCCTACATGTGAGTGCAGATTGATTAAGACAATGAAACAAAAGACTGAGCAAGAGGAGTGTTTGGCGTAGAGTAGGAGAATGGAAGGTACACTGGGTTTGGGTCCCCGGGGAGTCCCAGGCTCTCATTAGCAGGTATTAACTTTGTTTTGGTCTGTTTTAATCCTCCGCACCCTGCTGTGTCCCCACCCTCCTCCACCCTGCAGACCTCTGTGTGTTTGCATGGGTGACATTCTTAAGCCCGACTGACCGCAGATATTTGTGACCCCCTTTTTTTTTTTTCTTCGGCTATTTATGACTAAGCCTTTGAAAATAACTTACTCAAGTTGAACTACAGTACTTGGCATCAGCTTAAAGAAAGGTATTAAAGTGGACTGATTTAATGTAGCTGAACAGGAGGTGATTTAGGCCTTTAAATCAGTGGAGGGAGCCAGTTACTTCTCACTGACCTTTTATTTCTTTTTGTTTAAAGCAGCAAATCATACTCCCAAAGTGTGCAACTCTCCTGATTCCACCAATCAGAGCATCGTTTGCTGGGTCAAGCGGCAGAAGCATTACTGAACAGGTATAAAGCTTGACATTTTTATATGTGAAGATCTCAGTTTCAGTCTGTAAATTTGTGAAGTGAGCAGGAGACGCTCCAGCAACAACTTCGAAACATGATAACTTTCCTCTCCAGTTTGTCTAACTGTACTTTTTTCACCCAACAGCAAAAAGCGCAGATTGAATGTATTTGGCTGAAACAGGGTGACATTCAAGATGAGGTCACTGATGAGGTGTTTTCCTCAATCGTTCATTCCCATGCTTGCTGGCACAAACACCTTAGGAACACAATAACGTCCATGTTACATTATAAGTGATTAGTTGTGTTTTATTGTTCCCACAGGGTGTAGTTATTTTCCACTTTGAATGTGCCCGTGTGTTACGAGGTGTAACTGTATGCCAGAGAGAGAGAGGTGGCAACTGGCTCCAGTTTCCTTTTGTCTCTGGGCTCTTTGAAATACATCCACACGACTTTGAGAAAATGCTCATCAAAAGTAGTGGGGTATTAAAAGGATTACTGCCTGAAACTTGTGAAGAGCTGGAGGTCATTCATTGGCAGAGCCTGGTAACAAAAGATGCAGGCCAGCGGCAGAAGAGGCCGAGGCACGGTGACATGAAACAAACCAGGACCCTGACCCATTTCCATTCGACAAGAAGTGGTGTCAACTTCAGAGGCGGATGTACCTCACAGCTACACACCGCCCAGTAAACAGGTTTCAGCAGGAACTTTGCATGGCAGCACATATAAGAGCGCAAATGTCTCAAAGAGACTTTAACTAGCCTCTTTTCTTGCACTTATATGGCCTCGACCTCAGCATGTCTGCCTCCACTCCCTTTTTTCTGCCTGGGTGATGAGGATTAGTAATTGCGAAAACTTTCTTCTTGTGTTACTTCATCCCTACTTTCACGCAGAGCTGCTTTCCAAGATGCTGTTCAGTAAATCACTGATTCAAGAAAAAAAGGTCCTGCTTGACATTGAGCGTGCAAAGTGGTGGAAGAAGTACTTAAGTAGAAATACCAACACAACCATCTAAAAATGCTCCACTAGTATATTTCACTGTTAGATCATTACTAATGCATCCAAGTAGAGCTACTTTTAACTGCAGTTACTCCTGCGGTCCCCATCCTCAGGGTCACTGCCCCTCCAACGGGTCACAACATAAATCTGGAGGGTCAAGAGACGATTAATGGAGAAGAAAAGAAGAAACAAAACTAAGAGCATGTTTCCGTGCTGGCGGCTCTGTCAAACTGTGCTCAGGCACAGTTGTGCTCTGAGCTGAATGCTAATGTCAGCATGCTTACATGACCACATGCTGATGTTGAGCGGGTACAAAGTTTACCATGTTAACCATCTTTGTTTAGCATGTTAGAAGTTAAATACACACAAAATACAGCTCATTTGCATGTGTTTGATCCCAAACAGAAGACCTGGTGATGGTGCAGGATGAACATTTAAGGGTTCACTAAAGTTAATTTCCATCCATAGAGGACACCTCACAAGCATGTCTAAAAGCTCCCTTTGTGCCAGACAAATATTTTCTTTGTTTTTTGTGGAATATTGGATGATTTTACTGCTCGATTTTGAATCTAAGTTAAACCATTTGGGAGGTTTAGGAAGGAAATGTCTTTTCGGTGGAACTGCCAGCAGCTCATAAACATGTGAAGAGTGACAAAGCAGACTCGCAGTAGCCTTTTCTGAAAGGGGTCACAAGACAGAAATGTTGTGAATCCCTGGTTTAATAATTAGTAATGTGTGGTATTATAGAAGCATATGAATATCTTTTCTTTACAGTCTTAACTAATATTTCTATCTGATATGTTGTGTTGTACAGACACTTGATTAAAGTATGCGTATTTCAAAAACTACATGTACAGTATTTGTCCACAGAGCATAATGATACTGAATCCAGTCTGAAAAGCTCGCCATATTTCAGCAGAAGGACTTTATTTCTTGCGCTGTGAGTGAATCTTAAGCACAGAAGTCACAGTCTGTGCACATGGCAGTCGAAGCCCTCCTATTGTTCCCTGTCACTCGTCCACACCTGTTGCTGCAGTTGAGCTGAGGCGGCCATGCTACAGCAGCAGCAGCCCCCTCTCTTAAGCCCTTGTTTTGGGCAGAGTCTTTGTGGCTGGCTGGCTGGCTGGACTCCCCCTGTCTCCTCAGGCTATCCCACGGGCATTCTCCTGTTCCTTAATACCATATGTTCCTTCATGTTGAGCACATTAATAATTTCCTGCCTGTTTTTCACTGACATCGCAGTGTGTATCTTTCTAAGATGATGAATAGGCTGGTTGAGAAATGTATAAAATGCACAAAGTGAACCAGGCTTTGCCTGAAAAAAACACACACTTCCTCTTTTCTTAGTGAGAAAAGAGCTGCTTTTCTTTAAGTTATTTTGGCTGCAGGCCACTGAATGAAATGTATATACCTCTTCCTGCAGTGATAAGGCATGATAGTATTAGCAAATGACAGATTATAGCTGGAAGACCAAAGGGGGCATAATATCCTCCAGGGAAATGTGAAAAAAATATGTGCTGCATTTTTCTCCCATGTCCAATATTTGAGCCATATCTGCTTGCTTACTTTTATTCAAGACATGATGCCACTTCAGGAGAATCTAGATTAATTAATGGGAATGTAAACAATGATGAATGAGGGGCTGGAGAAGTAAGAAGTCTGCACTGTCATCTAATCCACTATATGGGTTGGAAAATGTGGGTTATTTTTTGCCTTTGGTTTAATGATGCCTTTCTTAAATGCATGTATATGGGTATCTTGGTTGAGTGTGAATTCCTTCAGGCCCACAGACACTGGAGAGGCTGCAGTGGGGGAATTACAGTAGCAATTTGACGATTGGAAAGAGACTCCTCGAGCCTGGTAGGAAATGATACATAACGCGATTTGTGATTTTTTTTTTTTTTTTTATGAACAGAGCTGTCAGCACCCTTGGCGAGCCACTGTCCAAGATCCGGTCAAGTCCAAACTTGATCCCCGTGGGGACAGCGTGATCTGGGCCCGGCCCCTCTTGCACTGTTACAGAACAAACACAGCTATTTATAAAGTGCAGCAGCACGGCACAGTTTGCCATTTGTGCGCGCAGTTAACTGGTTTTCTGGAGGAGTCTGCTGTCTCCTGTGCAGCTGTCGTTGCCAGCCGGGAACAGGCAGCAGATGAATCCCCTGACAGGGAGACACTGTGAGTCTGGTGAGGTTTATGAGAGGAAACCAAAGCTTGTAATTGGTCTGAATTTACAATATCAAATTTAAGACATCCTGTGCATGCGCATTGGGTACTATTAAATGTATAAAACTGGCTTATACAATATTTTTAGATTTAGAATCAATAAAAAAAGATTTAACTGAGATTGCTCTCACTCTACTGGAGCAACAGGTCAGTATTAGTGCATTGTCTTTTACACATTTCAGTCTTTCTCTGGTTTAATCACTCTTAAGTCTGCAGTATTTAAGGGGAGATTAAAGGCTCTTTGTTGAGACAATTCAAGTTCTTTAAAGGTTCCCTCATGATTAAATCACTTCTTCAGTCTTATCTTTATGCATTTCTTTGTCTTTTTTCACAGCCCTTTGCCCTCTTCTGCAGTTCATTTGAACTTTAATTTGTTGTACCTGCTATACTTGCAGTAAAATGTGGCTGTGATTATTATTATGATCCATAATAACTGTGTCAGTAGAGGGGTTTATGGGCTTATATACCTGCACCGGAGTCCTTGTTCTCTTTGCTCTCTGTCCCGGGCTCCTGTGCCTGCCTGTCGTTATCGCAGCTGCCCTGATCCAGCCGTGCGTCCGTGCTGGCGCAGCAGTAGCGCAGCTCGCATTTCCCGCAGCAGATGATCGCGTCCTCTGCGTCAATCTTCTCCGGGCACTGGAACCCTTCTTTCCAGACGCCCTGGGCGTCGTGCCAGCCGTGGCAGTACTCCCCGCTGGCTTTCACGTCAATTATAACCAGGAGCAGAGTCACAAACACGGTGACAGACATCGGGAAACCTCCTCCCCACATTCTCGGCCAGGTGGCCCGCAGCCGCACGCTGGCGCACTGGGAAACACAGAGAGGGTTTAGTCCCCGCGTCGAACCTGGAGAAGGGGGTGATACGCTGGGTCTGTGCGATAAAGGGAGCTAAGGGGATGAAGTGAGTGAGCCACAAACCACTTAGAGGCTGTCATTTGTTAGAGCAATCCCGTGCGTAATTCAGATCCAGCGTCTCCAAAAGTGGCTCCGTAGCGCAGGCGATTATCCAGGAGTTGCACAAAACACCGAGTAGATGCTACTGAAAGTGAAATTGTCACAGAAATTATGGACCTCAGCCTAACTTATACTCCAGTGGTAAACCTTCAGAGCTCTGGTAAATCCAGTATGGAGCGACTAATGGATTTCCTTTGGCACCGCAGCGAGTCTGTCTCCTCCTAGCTCTTCAAATGACTTTCCGGAGAGATGCAGGGAAACCAACACTTGTAGTCTGATCCATGGGCGCACAGCTGCTGTCACTCCTGAGTCCTCTCACCGCAGGGCCCGTGCGTAAAGATAACGTTTCAAACTTTTGTGGCGTGGTCTGCATTGTTGAGTGTCAGAAGTCAGTCAGCCAAGCCTGTGTCAGTCCGGCCAGATTGAACTGCAGCGCGAAGGGTCTATCCCACTTTGTGTCAGAGGGAGAGGGGCGTGTAAAAAGCCAGATGCAAATACACACCTCACTGTAATCCAGTGATAAACTGTCGGAATGACCAGACTCCTGTTCAAGCCTTTAGAATAAATCACACAGCGTGAAATAAAATGCTGCGATTTCGTTGAAACCCTTTTTCAGGAAAGTGAAAAAAGTGAATTAAAAAGTTACTTCAGTATTACCATGTGAATATGTTTCCCTTCAGACCATCTGCTTCAACACCAGACTGGACTCAAACTTTCAACTTTTAGCCAAGGAAATGTACATCTCCATCAGATCTTCTTTAGTTCTGAAGATATGCAAAGAGATTTCTGCAGACTTTTCTGGTTAAATTACTTCTAACTAACTCACATGCCACCTCTGCTGAGCTGCTTTTATTTTCAAGGTGACACTCTTTGTTTCCAATGAACTGGTGCCGTCTTGACGCAGCCTCTGACATCATTCCACATCAGGGATTTGCTTGGAGCGGTTGCCCCAGAGTTCAGTTACAGTTTGAGCTTTGTGCTGAATAAACCTCCCTGTCAGTTCTGTCGTGGTGAGGAGCAACTCAGACTTTTGGCAGTTTGGCACTTTGCCTGCAGAGACCTCTCCTCTGCACGCACTAACACGGATTTAAGTGGTGACATTGCCATCTAGTGGTGTTGCCAGATGTCTACTCAATTGCAAACATCTGGCAACACCATGAGGCAGAGATTAAAGGTTAATTAGGCTTGGGGAGTATTAGAGAGTAAAACAATACGTGTGAATCTAATATTTTCATGATTATAGACACATGCAAAAAAGAAAATATGCAGATAGGAAACATTCTGTAGTTTGACATTATGACAAGGCTACAGTTGTAATTCTATTGAGAACCCACAGGCCTCATTTTAACCTTGTTTATAAGTTTTTGTCACCAAATAACACCACCAGAGCTATTGAAATAAGTAAAAATGGTAATTGTATGGTAATATGTTAAATTGAATATGGTTATATCTATTAGAAATGTTAGTCCATATGACTTATCCCAAATTGCAGTGTGTTAAATTATTCTAAAAGTCTTTAAACATAAATATGATCTCTAGTGGCTGGTCTATTTCTGTTGTTTAGTTTACTATAGTTATTATAATTATCTAAATTCAGAGTATGCACGGTAATTGTAATAAAAATATACTCTATTAACCTTTTATACAAATATGTGATGATTGAAAAGTTTGTTTGAGTGTCCAGTAATTTTGTATTGTGTGATCTGATGTGACTTTGCCAAGGTCAGATAAGCGGAGGAGAGAAGCACAGCGTACAAGCCGTGGAACAAAGATAACACATGCCGTCTGTGTACCTCACCCATATGAAACTTTTGTATACTTGTATAAAAACCTCACTGTTTCTTATTTTTGCCAGTCACTTGCTCAGACTTTGTCCTGTGCATGTTGACTCCTTGCTGCAAGTAAAACATTGCTTTGACTTGAGAGACGAACTGTGATGATTTAGGAGCAGTTAGGACTCCACTGAAGAATTTTCCTAACAGTAATCTAAAGAAATATGGTGTGTATTATACTCTTTTATATATTGTGTGTATCATACTGTACACAATTTCAAAATGTAGTGTTCTGTAAGAATCAAACCAGATATTTTGTGGGAAAAAATGTCTGTAAATGCTGTGATAAAAAGCACAGCTCAAATATTTTTTACTGCTGTTCCAAACAAAGGCCTCCTTTTCCATCACTGAGCCTCTTCTCTTAGCAGCACTTCATTTCCCGTCATGCACCACAGTGAGGCGGTATCCGTAGCAACAGCACAGTAAGTGGCGCGCAACTGTTGAAAAACTGTGACACAACAAACTGAACTGCAGGTTTTGATGTTGTTGAACGTCGTTAAGCTGAAGGTAGCAGCTTTAAAGGACTCTTCTTGTTACTCACCGTGGCTCCGAGTCGTCAGATGTAAGTGCTGTTTGAGTTTTAGAGTAGCATTGTGAGCTAACGGTGCTCAAAACGTGAAATGTGAATGAGAGTCAAGAGCTAGCTTAGTTTGTTACACACTGACTGGACGCATCTGCTGATTAGTACATTACAAGACGACACTGTGTTTCTGTTCTGTGTGAATTTATGTTTGCATGTTGTCCGTGGGCAGATGTCGTTCGTGAGAGTGGGGCGTCCACAGCAGCACAGCAAAGGAAAAAGGCCTGTTCGTCCAAAGAAAGCAGCAGCAGCAGCTCCCAGAAGAGAGTGGGTGGTGAGTAGTGACAGCTTCCATACGATATAAACAAACTTATAAAGTATGAGGACAACTACTTTTGTACTTGTGCTTCTCCTCTCTACTTAGTGGAATGCTTGATAAAGTAGTAGTTAAGCTCCACAATATGGAAATATTAAAATCTAACCACCAAACATTTGGTTTCAGAGCACTGTCAATGACCTGTCTGTGCACAAGCTGACACCTGCAGAGCTGGTAAGCTGTTTGATCGTGTGCTTGTTGTATTGATACTCTTAGTACTTGGTCTGTGTACTTACTCTTAGTTTGTGTAACTGAGAATCAAAGCTGGGGCAGCTCTGTAGCACCATGTTTCATTCATAATCATATCTGGTGACACATTTTACCTATATTACAAATCTGCAGGTTTGGTTATCATACTTAATCTTACTGCAATATCAATAATCTTTATCAGTAATTGTTCAGCCCTCTTATATATATCATGAAAACGGATCTTACTTGTAGCCCACATAGGATTGCCTTATTGTTCTGCTTCAGAGTCATCGGCATGAGATCCACAAGTCTCACAACAAGGCTGCAGCTCAGTGGGAGCTCAAAGAAAAGGCCCTAAAACGCCGTCTTAGATATGCCGGGAGCCCTGGACCTCTGGACCAGGCCAGCCTCAGCATCATCAGGGAGGTGTGTGATGATTCATCTGTACTATTTTTGTCTTCTGTGCTGATGTAATGTTGTTGAATATTAATGTGTTTAATTAAGCTTAGTACTCTTGTGCGTCGCTGTATTGCTGCAGGTTTTCTCTGATCAGCTGCTGCTGCAGGATGTGTTGACCAGATCTGACAGAGCCATGGCTGTAGTCAAGGACCTGTTTGGAGATGCTCCACGCAGACACACTGGTATTAAACTGCTTCTTTTGTTGTAGTTAGAGTGATTAAATAGAGCGCACTGTAGTCCCTGATTTGTAAAATGTCATTCACACACCTGCAAAAGATGCGTTGGAAGTTTAGGTGTCCATCCTGGTATTTCTGTTTGCAGAGCCATGAATGTTCTTCTGTGGTTGCAGTTATGTTAAGTTACATGTGTATTTCCACAGGGCATCCTAGTGTGACCATGGCTCCAAACTGTGACTCTGACTCTGAACTGCCTGTTCTCCAGAGACCAGATCCTCCAACTCATCTGTCCCTCCTCAGCCAGTCTATGATGGATCAAGAGGTGTGTGTTAGTGAGACTGTCATTTACTGTTAGTACCAGCTTTTATTTATGTGCTGTGGGATTTTAGCCTCCATTAACGTGTTTATATTTGTATTTTTTTCCGCATTTCAGGCTCTTAATGAATTAGAAGCTTCAGAAGAAGACCACAAGGACATAAATGCCTATCCTACTGGCAGATCAGACTATAATGTAATCCGAAGGTACTAATCCTTGTGAGATAAACAATACCTGTAAACCGGTACACAGTTGCTGCTGTCACTTCTATATCGCTCATAATGTTTTTCTCTGCAGGACTAATGTACGAAAAATGAAGGTGCAGACTCGGGGTCGAGTGATACAGCAGAAAATCCATCATCCCAGCTATCACCAGGGAGATGAGGATAATGTTCCAGTGACACCCTGCACATCAGGCCGAGCACCAGACCAAGCAGGTAATGTGAAGAGAAAACCTAATGAAAGGAACTTGGCTGCATTAGAAGGAGTTTAGTCCACACTAAACGTTGTACTTTATATCAGGTGTCAGAGGTCTACATGCAAACTCATCTAACCTTGTTTCAGCTCTCAATGCCACAGTGGCTGTTCAGCGTGTTCGGTCCAAACAGAGTCAGTCAGAGGAAGGCGAAGAGGAAACTTCAGTCCTGGTTTCTCAAGTCCTGAATCCTGAACAGCCTCTCAGCCAGTCAGGTAGTGTTTGTTTGAAAGGGATGTATTTTCTCCAAAATGAGATACTCAACATGAAAATGACTCCATACCACAAAATGTGTTTTGTGCTTCACAGGAAGGATCAGAAGTCGCACAAGGAAGTGTGTTTCTCAAAGTTTACAGCTGGATGGCTCCTCTGTTGCCTCTCTCAGTGGGGATCAGTCCAGTCTGGGGCTGCTGCAGTCCATGCTGGGTCAGGTGGAGGCAGACCTGGATGCTCTGAGTCCTGACACAGTACTAGCATCAGCTCAGAGTCCAAAACAGCAGAGAACACAAAGCCTCACTGGATTCTCTGTCGCCTTGGTCTCCACACTGGGACGTTTGGTGCATCTCCTCAAACAGGTTTCGTATTAAATCCAAAGAAGACTTTATTGGACTGCTTTTGTTAACTTTTTGATGCTAAAGCTGCATTCAGATATTTATACCAGTGTTTGTGCATGTTTTATCTCATTTATGACTGATCACATGTGGCATACATTCATTAGTATTCACCGTTTTTCCAAAGCAACTATTTTATTTTGTATTTTTTTCAAGCAACCTTTAGTCACATTTGTTTTATTTTCTCACAGTAATGTTCATTTTCAAGTAAATATGTGTTTATTTGTTGTGTTTAAAAAAATGTTTTACCTTTTTAGTTTTACTTTGATGTATGACACTGCTCAATCTGCTCCATCTGTATAAGTTCATTTGTTGTCTGCCCATGTTGTGTTAGAGGGAAGACGAAGCTCAGATAGAAGCTGAAGAAAGGAGAAGACTGGAAGAGGAGCTAAAAGAGCAACGAGGGCTTATTGATGCTCTCACTGCTGAAACCATGACTCTGAGAGAAGAGGCTGCTGCCCTGCAGGTGAAACGGAGCTTAGTTTATTTTCCAAATTCCAACTCTACTAATAAGTCATGTGTCAAGCAGTTAGTCAGTCTTTCTTTTTTGATCTGTTGCTCTCAGGCAGGGTTGCAGCAGCGGACAGCAGAGCTGGAGCAGAAGTTGGACACAGTGGTGTTGGTGATGGGAGGTCTGGGACTACTGGGGGAACACATCAGCTCACCCCAAGCCTCTGATGTCCACGCTGCAGGTTCATACAGTCTGTGTGCGTCTGTCTACATGAATATTGTATGTGTACATGTGGTTAATAATTGACTTACTTTTTAATCAATTATTGGTGTGCAGTTTCTCAGTCTGCACCTGTTCCTGAGGAAACACAAGTTTCTGTTCCTCCTGCTGTCCTGCTCTCCCCACCTCGACAGACTGACAACTGGCAACAAATTTCTGGTAAAAGTCTGTCTTTTCAGTTATTATCATTTCCCTTGATGTGATTGTTTCTCAGTCAGATATATGAGCCCCAAGTTTGTGTTTTCTCCTCTTCCACAGTGACTCATCCTGTGCCACAGCACCAGCAACTTAATCCTATAGAGACCCTGCGTTCCTTTGAGGACTTCCAGGCTCACGGCTCAGCCTCTAGTCTCAACAGTCTGCCGCTCACCAGACTTCCCTCCACCTCCTCTCTATCACAGATCTCTGACCCTCTCCGCTCACACCTCTCTCCAACCGCAATGCTGGCTGAGATTGCTCAGCTGAACAGACAGAACGACCTGATCAAGGCACAGCTCAGCCAGGCAAAGGGCCTCGAGTCAAAGGTCGGCGGATCGCTGAACAATAGCAGTGAACATAGAAGCTCGAGCTCCAGCAGCACAGGCAGAGTCACACCTCAGAGTGTTGGAGAGAGAAAGACGTCTGGGTCCAGAAGCTCAAGCAGACGGAGCCAGAAAATCCAGACTCCTGAGAAAGAGCAGCTGACTCAACAGGTGAGATTTAAACTGGATTTATGGCCTCTGAGCTGCATGTCAGATAGCTGTGAAAAACCCCCACACTCACTTTATAGATAGCGGGTGTCTTTGTCTTCCATTATACATAACTTTCTTGAAAACCGACGACGCAACATTAACGTCCATCACAATGCTCAATTACCAGCTATGTAGCGGTCAGAGAGGAGCGAGCCATTGTACCTCTCTTGTTTCATATGTTGCTCAAGTATGTGTCACCTTTTCATGTGTAACTAAACACAAAAACATACTATGTTATCGCATCAACCCCCTCCTTCTCTTTCTATAATGGCCAGTTTTTCAATTTTATCTCCCAGTGTGTCTGTTTGGATAAACTATGAACACATTTGATTTTCAGTGTCTTAAAAATGACTTATGAGAGACACTGACCTCATGTCTCTCAAGGTGACCTCCCTACGTGAGCTTAGAAGGCACATTCATTACATCACATTTGGAGCATATTTACATCATTCCAGGCTTTGTAAATAAAGGTTGATGCAAAATATCCTACATTTCTGAAACTTTTAAGAATTAAATTCCTGTTTCTGAAAGCCCACATCAAGTCTTTCATATGAATCCAACTATAAAATTATTCAAAAATTTAAATCTGACTAGGTTGTAGCATAAAATACTTATCTCCAAGTTCTACTTTTATTAAAGCAAATTTTAACCCTACATAGAGAACAGAATTTAATGCGTCTGTTTTCTTGGTTTTCTTTCAGGCAACATCATCGAACACCCTGAGTGCAAACAGTGTGGAGCAGCGCCTCCTGGAGCTGAACAGGCAGAGCGCAGCAGCCAGGGGTCGACTGCTGGAGCTTATTGAGCAACAGAAGCAAAATGTTTCAGCCAGAGTGTCTCCCTCTGTCTCCCCCATCCCTCCCTCTGCCTTCAGCCCAAACACAGCAGGTACGGTGGGTAAAACCAGCATGTAGCTGTCTGTCTGATCACCCATGACGGTTAACAGTCATTGCATCATATAACTTTCAGCTGAAGGAGGAAGCAGAGAGGCGTCGATGCTGCTGCCTGAA
Organism: Chromis chromis; assembly: GCA_900302755.1. Taxonomy (NCBI): domain Eukaryota; kingdom Metazoa; phylum Chordata; class Actinopteri; family Pomacentridae; genus Chromis; species Chromis chromis. The sequence goes on from OMNN01096880.1 coordinate 12,514, forward strand.
CAGGAGCTTTGGTCCCGTGGTGCTGGTGAGAGACGGTGAGTTCCATTTTTAGCGTGCTGGTTCTAAAAGCAGTTTAAAATAATATTTTTTTCCCCCCCAAATGGACATCTTATGCAACATAATGCAATACTACACTGATATTTTCACCCTTACATCTGAAGATTGGACTGCAGGAGAAAATGCAGCCTATTCTCTTCCCATAGAGTCTACTTATCTGCTCAAATGAAGCTATGGAGTCACCTAATTTTACCTAAGTTCAAGAGTTATTTAGCAATCTGATATTTTTTATGTACTTCCTTTAATATTTCAGCGTGTTTAGGGAAGACGTTTGCCTGTTACACTTGTGTTAATATTTTGCATTATGCTTTACTGCATGGTGGTTTGTTTCTGTGCTACAGATATGCTGGTTCTGATGTGTCTTCTCACAGCGCTGGAAGAGAAACCAGAAATTCCAAAACACAGGTACACACACAGGTAGATAAAATGTATTTACTCACTTTTTACAAAACTGGATCTAAAAGAATCTTTCTTTATGCACAACAGATGGACAAGCAGAAAGAACGAGAAGGATGGTTTTCCTTGTCTGCACACGTGAGATGACAGGAGGGATAACCGATAACCTTTAGTTAAAAGCTGCGTTTTTAGTATTTTATCTATGTATTTTTTAAATGACTGAATTAAAATGTTTTAAATTTTAACATTTTTATGAGTTCTGGGTTTTTTTGTACCACACACCTTCCAAATATTTTTGTAGTGAGTGAGTACTTTAGATGCCATATGTTTTTTTCATTAAAGTTAATTAAACTGTGGATTGGGATGATGGGGTTCGTTCTCCAAAAGTGGGAGAAGAAACAGTTAGGGTTTTTCCTGCACAGAGGAATTTTCTCACCATCACCAAAGTGATAAGAGGTAAATATATATATATTTACCTTTACTTCGGCATGTGGGCGGTTTGATCCCCGGTCCCCCCCACATGCCGAAGTGTCCTTGGGCAAGACACTGAACCCCAAGTTGCTCCCAATGGCAGATTAGCGCCTGGTGTGTGAATGGGTGAATGCAAAACACATTGTAAAGCACCTTGAGTACCGCTAAGGTACAAAAAGGCGCAATATAAGTGCAGACCATTTATATATATTCATATGTTTTAACCAGTACGGCAATTGAAGCTTCCTTAACTCAAGCATAGCAGACATTTTTGTTTATCAAGCAGTCAGAAATAATAGAGAATGCATAGATTAATAGATCAGTAAATCATTGTCTCATCTCATTCTTACTGTTGTGCGCAATCACCCTTCCATGGCCTATTCTGAGCCAGGAAAACCCCTGTTAAACTGCACAAATCTTAATTAACAGAAGCTTTGCCGTTGGCAATACTGCTCTCTATTTATTCGATGAATTGTCACCACATTAGTCCACTCCAATTTTAGTTTTTCTAGTTTGTATGCTGTTAATTAAATGTCTCTGGCTTCATCTTTAATTTTGTGAACAGCATTTTGTGTTCCAATAATATGCCTCTAGTAAATGTTACCTTTATATTCGGCTTTGTATGTGAAAACCACATACATTATATATCTGTGAGTGATATATGAGTAAATAGAATATCATATTCAGAGGTCCTGTTTTCTCTCAGGCTAATTAAGATCCAAAAATTTTCCCTGCAGCCCCCTAAACTTATAGCTTCATTAAATTTCACAATATTGTTCTAGCTGTGCCTGGTCAAACTGTTTATGCATTTGTCTCTTTGTTTCTGGGGCTGTGGTTTGGTTCAGTTATTCCACAACTGAGTAATGTTTAACTTAACTTAGATTCAGTTTCAGTGTATTTGTGTTTTTCTAATGGAGATAGAAGTTGCGTGCCGACAAGCCATGAAGAAGAAAGGAGCCAGAGTGAGAGAGGAGGAGGAGGAGAATAAAATATTGTCTCCTGTGGTTATTTAAGGTATACACAGATACTATATCGGCGCATACACAAATATTTGATTTTCTTCTTTTCTCCCTGATCTCTAATCTCTCATGTCTCAAACCTTTGTTTATCTTGAGTCTCTTTTAGTCTGTTTCTGCCAGTATAGTTTGGTTTAACTGTGATAAAGTGCAGGGGTCGGGAGGAACTTGAAATATATCTCTGTACATCAAGATTTGGAACTCAGACATGTTTTCTTGTGTTGCTTTTCATCTCTCCTCTCTGGTCTTTGTCTCCCAAATACAGTTTTCCCTATAAATATGTGCATTCTGTGATATGATTTCCATCACATGTACTGCCACTACTCCCTCCAAAATTGCTGCCGCCAAGAATAAATCCAATTTGCCAAATAAAGAGGTGACTGGTTAAGTTTATCTAATGTAATTTTTTTTTTGCCTGAAGCAGCTTGGTAACCATCCGTAGGCCTGCAGGACTCTGAGCATCCAAAATAACCAGAGAAGACAGTCTGTGGACAATGTACTGTAGCCATGATGACCAATTTCTGCATATGGTAGTAGTATACAGTTACATTTGCCTTTTCCTCTTATTTATGTTGTCTCTTTGTAATCTTTCCATTCATGTTTTACAGCAGGTTATATGTGTGTGTGTGCAGGAGAAAATGGTGCACTGCTGTCCAAAGTCAGCAGAGGGCGGTAGTGAACTGATGCCTATTGTGACTGCACCAGGTAAACTATTAAATATTGGTGAACATTTATCAGTCTAAAGTGATGTAAAGTGTCTTAAAACACCAACTTCTTGAGCTCTTCCTTAACTTCTGCACACCAGTTAACTATCAATCCACACAGCAAAATCAAGAAGTTGCTGATGAAGAGGAACCAGCAGAAAGTATCTCTCAACATGTCCAGCTTATGTTCAAATTCAGGTAAAGAGTGAGTCAAAAACATAAATATTGAAACTACTCAATTCACAATGCAAAAAAATCCATTGTCTAATTTGCACTAAGTATCAATCTATCACCTCAGCTACGTTTAATAATATGTCGAAAAGCAAATGTTATCCTTCAGCTGCTAAAAAGTTTTTTTTACATACATTATTTTAAACTTAACACCATGTTGGCATATTGCTTTTGTATTAAAGAAACTACAGCAATGGATGTTTTTCGCTGTAGGAGTAGGAAGTAGGAAGAGCACAGGTGTTACTAATAACATGAACAATGGCTCTGTTCTACTCAAGTGTCCCACTAAGTCAAGACAGAAGGATAATGATTTACACCTGTGTTCTTTCTACTCTGACATGCTGAAACGTATTCGGGAAGTGTGCAAACTGTTTATGTCGTGGTCTAAAATGTCGTAGTTCTGGTGGCCAAGAAGACAGTGAAGGAACAGAAAACTGGGAAAACAGACTGAGGACAACAGGTATGTTTCTGGCAAAACATCAGAGATATATAATGCACTGATGCTCCTACTATTTGAGCTCTAATAGTAGGAGCAGCACAAGTATAATTACACAATGTCCCTCTCTATGTATTGATTAAACCACTTAAAACTCATCTCTTTGTGTCAAAGTTACATATTTTCAATATTTCCCCATGAAAACAATCCTTTCCTGCCTTTAAATAGCTTAGATGTACCTCTACACTGTTGCCTCCTCTAGAATGTGCAGATCGATGAAGTCCTTGTCTCTCTCGTCACTCACCCCTCCTCTGCTCGCTGCAGCTCCAGCACACCAGCTCACCAGCAACTGCTCAAACACTGCAAAACTACTCTACACAGTGGTAAGTTGTGATATTAGAGTGATTCAGCCACACATGGTAAAACCAGAAACACATTCTGGAGAAGAATAATGATACAGGAAGTCCCACTTTGCAAGTTGACAGGATTGGTTGATTAGGTTTGTTACATATGAAACCTCAGAAGTCTGAATCAACATGAAGTCTGCATGAAGTCAGCCATGATACTGACTGCTTATGTCTTCTACAACATATAAAACACCACAATCTAAAAAGTAATTTAAGGTATCTGTTCCTGTTTACTGTGGACAGAAAATCTGAGCCTTCATCCATTTAGATGCTGCTGCTCTGACTGGATGCTGCGTCTCGTTGCCCGAATCAAAAAGTCACAAATAAGTGGTCGTAAGCTGACTCATTCCCACTTCAGGTATTGTTTGCTGTCGGTTTTAAGGTTTGGAGGGTGGTGCTGGAGGAGGAAGGAGAGCACTTGAGTTTTCCAGTCAGTCAGGAGAGCAGTGTCAGCGACGGCAACGGCCAGCAGGGAAATCAAAAGGAGTAAATATTGCAGATAATAACAGGATGGAGGCATAAAGGCAGCAGGGACAGCAGCCGTAAACGTGGGGTCATGGGTCACAGTGGAGACGCAGGGGGAGGCGGGCAGGGCTTATTGTGCCCGGCGCGGCTAAGTGAAGGACGGGGTGAATGGGGATTAACCCCACCCCAGTGCCCCTCAATACCCCCTCCTCCACCGCAGGGCCTGGGGAAGGTTCCCATGTGACCGTCACCTTTATGTGGGCCTCTCAACACACCTCCTTTTACTCCACACACACATATATTCACACATGCAATGCTGCAAGTTATAGCGGAGGGACGGAGCTCAATTGATATTAATTAGAGGAGTTTTCAGTTTTTAGAGAAAGCTGTGCATGCAGGAAGGTTAAACTCACAAACACACATACAATGTGGAGGGGGTGCATCGGGGGCATGAAGGGGGGTCGCTCTCCTCACTCATTTAAATCTGCCCCCACTTCACCTCAGTGAAGGAGGCTGAAGTCACTCAGAAAAACACACACACTAAAGCTTGAGCACACACTGTTGCCTTTGATAGTGTCTTTGGACTCTAGAGACCCTGATGAGATACAAGTTTATCTCTATAAAGAGCTTATTAATAGTGCTTTTCTCATTTTTGAGCATTTGAAGCATTTTGCATGAGTTACAGTGGGGTAGATTTATCAATGAAATGTGGAAATGTCCTATTGGGAGGATAAATCATAATAACAGGAGCTCTGTAGGGTTTTTTTATATTCAGAAAAGTTCAGAAAAGTCATGTCTCTTTTTATTCTTAAACTTTACTTTACCTTATATGTTGCAGTGTATTTATCATGCCACCAGAGGGCAATATTAATGTGCTGCTGCAGCTCAAATTTGACTCTTCAGGAGGAGTTTATGTTGAACTATTTTTCCAATTTTCTTTACTTTTTCTTTGCATTCTATTAGATTTTCATACAAAAATAGAATGCTAGCTACATACAATGGTAAAATTATCAAAACTACACTGCATCTAGCATTAAAAGACATTTTTCAAAGAAAGCAATATACTGTATGTTCCGTAGTACAGCATTATTAAGTTATGATGCATATTATTAAGACACTGAGAAAGTAGAATTGAAATAAGTTAGAAGAATGATTGCAGCAAGTGAGTTTGTTTTGATGCAGGTTGCAGTTTGCTGTCATGTGTAGAGGAAGAATTCTGAATGAATTCTTCTGCTTTCTCGCCAAAGTGCTTTAACAATGTCACAGGTTTTTGCATCTGCGTGGTGCGACATGTGCGTGTTTGCGTGTGTGAGCGTCTGCATGTGAGTGGGTGCCCATGTGCGGAGGAGTGTACTCCACAGCTGCGCGAGGTCCTGATCTGAAGCAGGCTATTGCTTGCTGTGAAAATATTATTGCAAGTGTTTATTATTGCTTCAGTGTGAAACAGTGGGAGTGTTGTGTGTGCTGCACGGGCTGGTGGAGTATGGAGTGTTTGCGTGTGTGGAGGGATGGTGGTGGTGGTGGGTTATAGTAGAGTAAAGAGAGGGGGGGTTCTCTCCCTTCTCCTCCTCCTCCTCCTCCTCCTCTCTGTTTCCCACCGGCCAGCCCCCGGCCCGTGGCCCGTTGCACCCTGGGTAATGGGGAGGCCTATTGGAGTTGATTAGTTCCGGCTGGATCCCAGATAGAGTTCTGACAGGCAGGAGAAACGAGCTCTCAGCGTGACCCCCCACTTCCCCCACACACCCCTGTCTCAGGCACAATGGGCAAGGCAGGGGAAGGGCTTTTTAAACAACTGCAGCTTTGCTCTACTCCGCCGCTCCCCCCTCCACCTTCCAGTCCAGAACTATTATTACTACAAAAACCACATTACACCACTGCACAAATCCAACTTTTTACTGCTTCTGCTAATGTCTGAGCATGTGTGCGTTTCCCTCCTCCTTTTTTTTGTCCGTACACAAATCCTTTTGCACATTTTATGGACGCTATAGATGAATGTTATAGATGCGGCACGCTCAGTGTGTTGCCCAAAGAAGTGGCTGCATACATCAGGATCCGCCTCGCCGATGCATTGTATCTCCCCTGACAAACCATCACATCCACCATGTTGGACACCTGTGGCATAAACTGACGTCCATTAGACACATTCCTCAGCAGAGCAGCATCATTCACACACTTTTCCCTCTGCAGCTTCCTCCTCTCTATCCTCTTTATTTCCCACTCTACCCCCCTCAGGTCCTCTCTTTCTTCTTCTCTCCTTTTCTCTCCCTCTCTCTCCCTCTTTCTCCACACATAATTGATTAAGGGCCGTTTTCATAAATCAATTTGGGACGCACATCAGTCAGCCCTGAATGGAGGAACCCCCCTCTGTGCAGCGGTATTAATCTACCTCAGCATGCCCTGCCACTCTCACTTACACACACACACTCACACAAATCTGTAGAGTTTGTTTTCTTTAGTTTAGGCTTTGGCCGTTGCAGGTCGCCAAACATGAAATATGCAAATGTTTTCAGCAGTTTTGCAGACACTACGACCTGGAACAGGCAATCTGACAGACACATACACACAGTTTCCACTGAGTCTGAACAACGCTCGCTGTTGTGGAGAAAATTGGAAGAGAAATGTTGGTGTTTGGTGGGGGTTTGGAGGGATACAAAGGACGACAAAATCAGAGGCAAGAGAAATATAAAGTGGATTTTCTTTTTTTTATGGGGAGGGTTAGAAGTCCAATTCTTTCCATATGTCTTTGCTGTACATCCCTAAACAAACAAATATGTTGTTTGTTCACTAAGCAGCCTGTCTCTAAGACAAACGCGTCTTACTGCTGTTTATAATTACAGCGCTTTAATTGTCATTATTATCAAGTGACTTCATCTCCCTTTCTTTCTCTCGCTGCGTCTTTTTCTCCCATTCAAAGCTGTTGTTTTGGATGTTTTGATATGAATGTAACCATGACACCGCCCTTTCTTATTAGAAAAACCATGCCAAGTTGCAATGGATTCTGGGAACATGAGCCTGCAACAGCTGCAAGTGATATGCCTGACTTTCCCCTCTCCCCTCGGTCTGGATTTTCTTACACTCTGCCCTTTTTCTCTCTAATTTTTTCCCTTCACCTTGATGTTTTGTTCTTTCTTTTTTTTTTAATATGTCCTTTGTGCCCCTGGTGTTCTATTTGTTTCTTGTTCTTTTACCTTTCCTCCATCTTTCCACCCTCGCCCCGCCATCCCTCTCTCCGTGCTCCAGGGTGTTGGCTTTAGTGGTAGTGAAAGCTGCTTTGCCTTTAAAAACAGTTTGTCTTAATGAGAAGGTGGGGGGGTTTGCAGGCAGGAGAGAGGGGGCGGAGGGTCACAGCTGAAGCCAATTGCGTTCCTTTCCTGTCTGAGGCGCTGCAGGCCGGGGTCAAGCTCAGGGTCACGCTGGCCCGTCGCTCCGGCTGGGTCCTGGTGCCGGTTCTGAATTGCCGCCAGCGTGTGTGTACAGGACAGCGTGTGTGTTTTTGTGCGAGTTAAGAGAAGAGGGGCAGGAGGCACATCTGTTTCTGATCCCCCAGAAAGCCTTGCTCTCCGGACCTGGAGGTGCTGGCGTGCCTGTGGAGGACGGAGGGGGAGAGGGAGGGAGGAGAGGGCGAGTGAGCGGTCACACGCACACAGTATGTGTCGGCTGCGATGTGGTGCGATGTGGCCTGTTTTACTGCCACCTCCTCCTCCTGCTTCACTTTCTTCTCCTTCAACATTTACATTTTCAGGATGTCTGCAACTCCTGAAATTATCCTCAGATATATGCCATAAATTGGACCAACTGGACCGTTTTTGGGTCTTAAAATCTGTGTCAAAAGTCTTAAAAACATACTTCAACATATGGGAAGCGTGTTTATTCACTCCCTTGTTGAGAGTTAGATGAGAAGATCGACACCACTCTCATGTGTCTGTGTTAAATATGAACTGATGGGGAAAATATAGTCAGGTGTACAACAAGTTAGCCCAATTGAACCATGTATTCACATGTGTTTGTCATGCAAGTGGACATATAGAATCACATAAGCTAAATATAATGATAGAAAGTTATCAGAAGGTTGAACATTATGAGATGTGAGGAAGGTCCAGCTTTCGTACGATTGTTCTTTAAGCCTCACTGCATCATTCTGCTTGTTTAGAAGACATTGCACAAGGCCACAATGCTCAGGACAGAGATTATAAGAGGTTTTCATGTAAATATGAGAAGCAGCTTATGACCATGAGGCAAAAATTTAATGACTATGACATATGTTTGGCATGGAAAAGGATTTTATTTAAGGTAATGCATTCTATTACTATACTTAGTTGCTCTGAAGACCTGCTCGGTTTGCTCTTTCAGTAGTGCAGAATAAACCAAAGATCGCTGACTTTACTCATTTATCATTTCAAATAATTCATTGAATGTAGTAGTCAAAAACATTCTGCAAAACAGAAGCTAGCTAATTTAGCTTCTTAAAAACAGCTAAGCCCTGTCCTGACCTTCTCTAAAGCTCACACATTTTACATGTCATATCTTGTCTGTTTTATTCATATGAAAGTATAAAAATGACAAGTTGTGGTTTTACAGAGGATAATGCGTGGGAGAATGCATGACCATGAGCAGGAACTTCATTCTTTAAGGTGACAATAAGACCTCACTTCTTCGTATTAAAAAGGTTAAATATAGCATGTTAGTTAGTGAGGTGTACAGACTTCAGACAGAGCCAGGATACATGTTTTCCTCTTTTTCCACCCTGCTGTACTAATTAGATGTTAGCCATGCTATAGTTTCATATGTACTGTACACAGATAAGAGTGACATCGATCTTCTCATCTAACTCTGGGCAAAGACAGTGAATAATCACATTTTCAAAAGTTTCATCAAGCTTTGTGATGCTTATACTCTGCAAGAACCACACTGTTTATATGGCTGCACTATTCTATCAAATTAACATATTCTGTGAAATAACAATTACCCAAATATGCAGCCTGACACATCTGGTATAATAGAAACTATAGAATACAGTTTTGTAGGTTTGAATTATGTTTGGTTGCACAATACGACTCTGTGATTTTCCTGCTGACAGGCTGCAGTTTGTCATGAGAACTGAGGTCAACGGCTGCTCTCCATTTCTGTGTCTCAGTGAAGAAATGAGTCTAATTAATCTTTTATTCAAGCTGATGACATCATACCTCCTTGCATTTTAAGGCTTCTTTTGTTTGCACTTTTGAAATTTACCTTTTCTCTGTAAAATGACAGACACATTTTTTTAATCCACAGCCTCTCTCTCCTTCCTCCGTCCTTGTCTGCGTGGAGAAGGTAAGGTTGAGATGAAACACCACGTCAGTCTTTGAACAGAGCCCGTAAAACAGGCGCATATTAACGAGCATGACTAACAAGCTGCAGGAATCGCAGAGCTGGATCACACTACACACTCACACTCACACACTCCTGCATCATGTCTCCTCCATGATGTCGTTTTTTCTTTCCCTTCAAGTCCTCCTTTTTTGCTTTCTCAGTCACAGCTTTCTCAATTTTCCGCCCACATTTCATGCTTGATGTAAACCAGAGTTGCTTTAAAATCGTTTTGGATTTTCTCTTCTCAAAACTGTCGCCGGATAATTTCCAGTTTACTTCAACCTGGGTCTTATGTTTGTGGTTGTGGCCACACTTTCTATTGGTTATGATAAGATTTTAGGCGACTCACCATAGTAATTGCTGAGATCTGCAACACAAAGTCAACAACAACGTCCGCAAGAAACAAGCCAAATTATCTAAACCCCTTTATTTGACGGTGTGATCATTGTGTTTCATGACTCTGGTATCTTTCTAGTGACATTCCCAGATCTAGAAAGTTACTGGAACCATGTGAGTACGGTTTAATCAACACCAGCAGAACCAATGACCAAACCTGCTAAAATAAAGTTGCTGTCTAATGACCTTATTAGTCATTTTGATGTGAATAAATTACACTATATTTATACTGTTAAGAGACGACATAAAAAAGTCAGAACAAGACACCTTTCAACACTCAACAGTCAGATATCTAATGATAGATATTGTACTGTGCTATGTTTTTATGACTCTTCTCTACTTTGCTACTGTTGCACCATGTTTTTGCATTTACTCCCATCCCATAATTGTCACTTGTGGCCACAGAGGCTGCTGTTCAGCTTAAGTTTTTAGATTTAAGTCTTCACTGCTGTGACTTAAAACAGCGCTTACACATTTTGGACAATATGCTAAGTGGATTTTTTCCCCCAGCTTAGCTTAGCTTAGTTTAACTTAGCCTAGCTTAGCATAAAGACTGTAATGTGGGGAAACAGCTAGCCTGATTCTGTTGGGTCATAAAATCAAAATTTAACCCTTTCTGTCAAAAAATAGTAACACTAAAACATCATTTTTACACTAAGGTTAGAAAATTATAATCAAGTGTACCTCCAAGAAGGTAATTTTCACTATGTGTTTACATATATTGAATAGATATGCTGAAATATACAATAGTAGAAGCTAAAATATAATGATGGTAATTACTTAGGAGAGTGAAAACCACACTATTAACTGCACTGATTATATATGCGTATAAGTATGGATCAGTTAGATCTGAAAAGAAGCTTTGATAAGGATGTACTATGAGGCCTGCATGTGTCATTGCACCTAGTAGGAGCAATTCAGTCACAAGACGTACCAATCATTGTAAACAAAAGCCTGTTAAGACGATCAGACAATATGTGGTGATGCAGCTCATGACAAGAGGTGAGAATCAGGTGATAATCACGCTTTGGGGAGACCTATGATGCACTTTGGGTAAAGAATCTTATTTAGGTTAAACGTCCAGACCAGCTCAGTTTGTTATTGGTGACTCTGTATGGGACACAATAGATCTAAAAGATCACCGACTCTCCTCCGTTGTTTTTCTTTTCTCAAGGTTTTTGCACATATTAAAAGAATTGGAGAATAGGGGTGATTTGTTGAGCTCTGTCAGGGTGGATTTTGTAAGTTTTAGACAGACCCAGGTGATATTTATGCTAAGATAAAGCTAACTAGCTTCTGCTTGTAGCTTCATATTTAATGGACACTGCTGCATCTGTTTTTCTTGGTTATTCCAACGCTCAGCTCGCTTCTATGACACCCTCTATCCTCCACTCTCTAGCTCGGCACACCTGAGCCAATAAAAGTGTAACATTTTTGCCAGGAAAACCTATTTCATCCTGCCTACTCCCTCACCCATCTCCCCTCCCTCCCTCCATTCGACTCCCCAAGGCTCTAAAAACTGCCCCCTACTTAACTTCTCCCAAACCCCCTGAACCTCGCCATGGTTCCCCCTCCACTTTCCCAACCCTTCTCCTGTTCCCCAACTCCTCTCTGGCTCCGTCCCCGAAGGGCCTTAAGCCTCCGAGCTTTAACTCCACCTCCTCCCCCTTTCCTCCCCCCTTCTCTCTTTCTCTCTCTCTCTCTCTCCCCCCTCCAGGCTACTCCAGAGAGGTTCTTTACAGCCCTGTCATCCCTGCCAGAGCAGTAAAAAACACATCTGGAATCACACTCTACGTTTCTACGCTCTCACCCCGTGTTTAAGAAGCCCCCCCACCACCTCACCCTCACCCCACCCTCGCCTACCTCACCCTCCTCACACACACACACTCACACACACACTCACAGGGCCACGCCGCAGGAAAAACACTCCCATAACGAGCTACAAACACTGAAATAACACTGTTACCCTAAGTGAGATGTTTCTAATGAGCGCTGGAGAGGAGCGTGACAGAGAGGCACACATTTTCTTAGGGGTAGGGGGGGGAGACACACCGTGAAACAAGACACAGGCATGTTGGATTTGACTGTATTCATCCGCCCACACAGGCTGAGGCCATTTTGGATCTTGGTCAAGCTTCAGTTTCCCTCCCTGCCTGCATTCTCTCATAGGAGCAGCTTGTTGTATGACCCTGTGTTCGCTCCTTTCAGCTTTTGTGTGAGAAAGTGTCTCCTGGTCTGAAGCGTGACTATATATACATTTAATAAGGGCCTGTGCGGTGTAGTAATGGGCGGTTGGGCTCTGCTATGGTACAGGGAGGAAATGTCAGCAACAGATAGAGAGCTAAGAGAGCGGAGAGAAAACAAATTGATTCCCTTAAATTGCCACCTCATCTGCTCTGATTGAGACATGTGTGAAGAAGCTCCTCTGCAACTGTTTGCACATATTGCATTGTTGCACGTTTCCAGACTTGCATGTGAGAAAGAAACTCTGAGTTATTGTTCTTCTGCCCTTCGCTCTCTCTCTCTCAGTTTTCCTGAACTGGGTCCAGTGATGGATAATAAAGGCTCAAGAAATCCTCTGGCTGTTTTACGTTCCCTCTTTTACTTTTTTCACCGTGCAACTTAATCAGGATGATAGAAAAAGGAGGGGGGGATGATTGAGGAGGACGGAAAGGGGGAAAAATCTAACTCCTCCTCTTTCACATTTCGTGAAATGAAGTTTAAAGAAATGAGGGGAATAACTCCACGAGCGATTGGGTTTCATTTGGAGCCCAGAACCTTTTTAACCAAGACCATGTGCCACTTCTGGGCTGGTTTGTGTGTACGTACGTTCACTCTTGTGTGTTTCAGAAGGAGACAGAGGGTCAGGTTTCGGTGCTGAGGGGAGGCGCTCGGTGCTGTAAGGGAGAGAGAGCAGTGCTGCGGTAGGTAAATAGGGCCCTGACCCAGGCCTGCCAGTGGAACGCTCTCTTCTCCCACTGCCAGAATCTTTTTTGTTTTGTTTTTGTGTTTTTTTTCTTCTTCTTCGTCTTCTGCCAGACTTGGGGGTAGGGG